>JAEUYN010002084.1:0-166898 GCA_018257835.1 Euura lappo | reverse complement strand
GCCACGCATGACTAATATCGCACACGGTTTCAAATTTTGTAACGTCGTACGTGCGTATAGGTATACAGGACCGACGTCCGGTAGTGCTCGATGCAGTTACTTAGTTAGTCAGCTTCATGTGTAATGTATTTAGGGTATGCGCGACAATATCATACATACGAGAAAGTGGGGGTGGAGGACGTTTGAATAGTCCGTCATCGTGACATTTTCAGTCACTTCGGTCAACCCTCCCGCAAAGAGATATTTCCAACTCGGATATAAAGGAAGATCTCGTATTTTCGCCCTGAAAGTATTTTCTCTGATTCTACTTTTTGCCATAAAATTTCTTTCAGTTTATCAAGAGACCCGGTAGAGTCTCGAGCCAAGTACATTAAAAAAAAATTTTTTTTACGCGCGAGAGATTCAACGGCTCTATATACCCGAGCGACCACTGTTTCGGCCGAACGGCAATTTTTAAGTCGTGTTTATTCCGTCTTCGTGACAAATATGGCTTTTCGTATACACGGGTTTGAATTTAGGCTTAAAAAGCTCTCATTTAAGCCCAATTTGAACGTTATCAGTTAACTGAGAGCTTAGATATGATTAATTATAGATTTCAGATACCCCGTTTCATCGTCAATTCAGTTTCCTTCTCCGAGCGTCGTTTACAAATTCTGAATACATAATACTATAGAAGATCGTTCGAGTAATAGGGAAGTTACATGGTGCTGAAATATTACAGAGTTTCCGATCTATCTAGTATAATACATGCAAACAGACCATGGAGTAAAAACAGACGAAACAACATTGTCTATGGCCGTCAAGTTACCGACCGTGTTGTCGTTCCATGTCGGCTGCTAGTGCGGCTCCTAGATTAAGTGAGGACGTGAGGTTAGGTTCTGCTAGGATGACGGAGCCGTCAACAAGAGTTTCTATTATGAATTCGCGTGTATTATTAAATTATTGTTACCGCTGGACATATGATAATGTGACGTTATTTACGACTTATTGATGATAGGATAAGAAACAATGAAATTTATGATTCTCTACTGAAGTGAATATATGATTTCTACGAGAATGAGATAAGTCATTGAAATTTGGGAATACATAACCTATGGGATTGATCGTGCTACATCGTAATTGAATTGAAATAATACTCTAAGATGTTGAACGTTCGCATCGTGCTCTGTCTTGTGTAAAAATATTAATTCGGGCGAGCGATTTATTGATACTCGACGAGTCCTAAGGAATAACCGGAATAACAGACGTAGATCTAGGCGGACAGTCTAGAGCAGACGTAACTCGGAATACGCCTCGAGGCGATTATAGAGCTCCGTATACAGTTCCTACCCGGTTTCAGGAGTTACGTTTCAGTTCTAAACTGTCCACCGAACACGTCTGTTTCCGCAGAAGTTATTGATATGAGCAATCATTCAATTGTTTTGGTTATATTTTCCCACGCCTAGTTCTAGCTCCACAGAGAAAATGTGTACGCTGCAGTATGCTCCGGAGGTTTTCTTCGATGACTTAGCTTTAAATTTTCACGTTGCGGAACAGCTCTTGGAGCACTCGAGTAACACGACGTCAAATCATCGGATTCTGACGATAAGAATACCTTGATGGACCGAGCGAACGGACGAATCTTGCCATGCAATCTAATAACAGAAGTACTATCTCGGAAGACTTTATTGAGTGTTTATCGACAGTTATTAATTGATTTTGATATATTTCCATACTGTTATTATTAACTTCCCGTTTCTCTGTTTTCAGAGAAAAAAGGAAGTTATTGTGATTACCCCGAAAATGAAAATTTGAGTTTTGACTAAATCTTCACGTTTCGAGGTCCAAAGAATCACCTCCGACTATTTTCAGTTTGACGTCTGTATGCGTGCGCGCGCGCGCGCGTGTGTGTGTGTGTGTGTGTGCGTGACCACATTTTTGTCCGCGCGATATCTCGAGAACGCGTGGTCGGATTTCGATCAACTTGGGCTCAATCGACGGGGCTTTTCTTAACTTAGAACTGATTAGATTTTGGCTTCGATCGGATTAGTACTTTTTGAACTATTCAAATAATAAAATTCTAAAAAATGCAACAAAAATGACGATATCTTGAGAACGAATCAACGGATTTCAATGAAATTTGGTACCATATGGTTTTTTCGATTGCTGATCACGAATCTGAAGTCAGTTTTGCAAAATTTTCATTTAGCGTATTCGATATGCTGCAAAAAAAACTAAAAACATTTGGATTTGGATGAAACTTGGTACTCGTAGGTTTTTTGGGTCACTGATCACGAATCTGAAGTCAGATTAGCGAAATTCAAAATGGCGAGTCCGATTTGCTGGAAAAAATACTAAAAACATTCGAAATCTTACGGAAATTTGTACTCGAAGGTTTTTTGAACCGCTGATCAAGAATCTGAGGTCAGATTTACAAATTTCAAAATAGCTGAGAACAAAATAAATAACGGGAAGTTCGAAAGCTGGCTCATAGTCAGCCCAAACCCGCTTGTTTTTGTAGGAAATCATAAAAACATTATACTGCAGCATGGCAGGATACGGATTTCCACTTATGCTGAAGTTCATTGTCGGACAATTTGGAAAGTATTCATCCGGCCAACGTATTCCATTGAGGGGAGACTTCGATGAAATTTTGTGAATCGCTATCAGATGTCAAATTAAAATTTTTTTCCAACAGTTCCTGAGTAATGGTAGTATAGACTGTGCAAAAAATTTTCAGCCTTCTCCGATGAAGGTGTAAGCGTAAGAAACCTCGCGCAGAAGATCTTGCCCACCGCTGCCAAAATTCCTTGCTTCTACACTTTCACCGCAGGAGGGTTACAGTTTGTTTCCGCACCCTGCATACCGTATACAAAAGTACTCTCTAAATTTGAATCAGTGAAAATTTCACTAATTGAATCAGTGACTTGGTATTTCACTGCAGAAACAGTGACTTGAACCCTTTTTCACTGGAGTATCAGTTAAGTCCATTTCAGCAGTGATTTTACCACTGCTGAACCAGTGCATAACTTCACTGTTTCGTCAGTGACTTTTGTGACGAACGCTAGGGGCGCCGCGTATGCCGAGTCTCTAACCGCCACGGAGCTGCCTACTAACCGCCAAATCGTTCGCGTTCATATGTTGCGTGCTGATTTGGGCGTCGGTTCAACCACGTGAACTGTTCAGTAAAAATCATAACGTAAGTACACATGCGGATTTATAAAATTCTTCACAATTTGGCTTGTTAGTTGCAAATAATCAATGAATTGTGTGAATATTGCTGTTCACTGTCTTTATACATTGAATTCCTTATACTTTTGGTAGGTTAGGTTTTCTCACTGCGTCCAGTCTTGGCTCGCCCCGACGAGATGGGAAACGGAGAAGTTTCATCTGCGTTAGGAGTCTGTTTTTTCTTTACTTGCAATAAAGACTCGCGAAACAAAAATGTGTCGAATATACCATATTGTCTTTCCTTTTCGAGAATATCTTCAACCGGATCAAATATATATAAGAACCAATAATTTTCGCTGATTCAATCAGTGAAAATTTCACTATTTGAATCAGTGATTCAAATTCACTGGAAAAATCAGTGACTTTTCACTGATTTCCAGTTGCATACTTATAACTGGGGGCTTCAGTGACTATTCACTGATGATCAGTGACTATTCACTGATTCAAATTTAGAGAGTACTGGACGGACTTTTTAGCATTGAAAATGCTTCCGTTTTCGGGTCAGTAGTGAGGTCTGTGGGATCAAATCTTGAAATGATGCAACGGAAGCGATACAACGGAAGCAATGCAACGGAAGTGCGTAATGAAAAGTTGAAGAAATAAATAATAAAAGAACAAAAACAATAGAACGAAGGATATTTAGGTGATGTAGATTTCACTGTGCACATAATGATTCTTAGTGTAATCATAGATGGCAATAGTAATAGCGCAGCATGTAATTAGCCGCTGCGTGAAAAAAAATTTATAAATGAATAAATGAACAAAAACAATAGAAGGAGAGACATTTCGGTAATGTAGATTTCACGGTGCAAATGATTATTCGTAGTGTAATCATAGGTGGCAATAATAATAGCGCAGCATGTAAATTCAGAGATTCAGATGAAAAAATGCACGAAAACTAAGATAACGAAGGACATTTTCAATGCATCAGCTGCTTGCGTTACATGCAAGATCTGTAGATTCTATATATATGTATATTCAAAATTCAAATTCGCAAATTTAAAAATAATGAAATGACAGCGGCAACTAGTTATAACCCTGCGTGCAAGTAACTCCACCAATGCCGGTCCCAAGTCCGGATGAGAAAAAAGGAGTGTTGCACGCAGGGTTACACGTTGGGAATATTCACCAATTTGTTAACTTCATTATATATCGGCTGCTTCATATGACAGCCAGGCGACAAACAATAACGTTTCATTCGATGACTCTGATAATTGCATATTAGCGTTCCATATTCGTCTAATAGACTTCTCAGAGTTTTTTTGGATCTGTTTTCCATAGCGAAATACCTTCGTTCTATCTGAATAACAATCTTCACCTATTCTACACCCAACTTATTCGTTGGAGTACAATATCTTCTATGTCTTCTATGAATTATAGAAATCCGACCGAGCGAGCGTAGCGAGCGAGCACAAATATCAGGTGGTCCAACGTAATTTTACAAAAAGGAGTGATATCCCCCAAAAAAGCACCTCTGGTGCAAAAGCCTTCGCCAAGTACATTAAAATCTTCCTCCAAAAATTGTCTTCCACAAAAAGTCTTCCTCCAAAAATTCGACTTCCTCGATAAGTCTTCCTTCACAAATCTCTAAAAAAAATTGAAATCAGATATTACTGCCAAGTACAACAGAATACGAATGATTAAGTATATCAAGAGCAATCAACTTTTGAAGTGTTGTGTCACGAAATATCGCGTGTCTAATGACATAAGGACGTAAGCGCCATTATACGACGTGTTGCTGTTTATAATGGCATAAAGTCGTATAATTTTTTTTTTCACGCCATTCGCTCTGAAAACGGCCAAAACGTATAGATCAATTGAAATTACGAGATCGAAAAATGTAAGTGCAATAGGTCGTAAGTTGGGCGGATACGACCTTCTGCTTTTAACTACCAATATTTTTTATCGAATTTTTTTAAATGGTCGTTATTTCAATTTATCTTTGCGTTCTACGAGTTTTTACAACTACTTGGAAAAATCATGAAAAATTTCATTTCATTTCATTTATTAACCAGGTGCAAAGCACGCCATTACACGTATACAGGTACAAAAAGAAATAAAAACAAAAGCCTGAAAACAAGTAATAGCTCCTGCTGAGATCTACTGATCTGTGCGCAGGCCTAGCCTAGACATCGTCTACACCACCTCAAGGCTGTAAGATGTCTAGCAGAAAAACTCAAACGAAAATAACTTAGATATATAAAATTAAAAAATAAAATATAATCATGATTTACAAAACAATAAAATAAAATAAAAATAAAATAAACTCAAACATTAAAATTACAATTAAAAATTCAAAATTCAAAATTAAGAATCACGTAATTTTCCTAGCATTTGAACGACACCACTTGAGTCTAAAAAATACATTGCAGTCTGCCCATGACTTTTACAACTGTAATTGTGCAATGTAGGCTGTTATTTTCTTTCTCCTAGTCCTATTCGAGCATTCAAGCACTTTTATCCCATTTGGGAGTTTGTTGAAAAACTTTATTGCCGTGTATATACTGTTTTTCTCAAAAATTGATTTTTTGTGGCGAGGTAAGTTGATTATTTTATTTCTTGTAACACTATTGGATGAACTGTAAAGCAAGCTGAGTGTGTCAAAATGGTACATTACACAGTTTATGACATGTAATTGCTCAAAACTGGGTATTTTGTCCGATTTAAGTAATTTTATGAACCTTGCCTGGAGCTTCTCGATGGGAGCAGTTACAGATTTATACGCGCCACCCCAAATTATTAGTCCATAATTAATAATACTGTACACGTATGCAAAGTAGATTGTTTCCAAGACTTTGATCGGTAGGTATTTTAATTTATAGAAGATGTACAGGAAGTATCTAATTTTATTCATTACTTTGCTGACGTGTAGATCCCATTTCAGATTGTAATCAATAATGAGCCCAAGGTATTTAGAGCTGTGCACTCTTTTGATAGTCTGGTTTTCAATCTTGATATTTAATTCTTGAGGTACACTGTCTGAGTAGCAACCTAAGGTCATGTACTCAGTTTTTGACACATTAAGCGTTAGTTTGTTCGCATCGAACCAGTAATGAAGTTGAGATAGCTGTTCATTCATTTTCCGCTCAGCAAGAGACCAGCTTTGTGCAAAACTGAGCACAACTGTATCATCTGCATATGCCGTTATGAATTCACAGTTTACAAATATATCATTCACATAAATAAGGAAAAATAGTGGCCCTAGTACAGTCCCCTGAGGAACCCCAACATCATTATGCCTAGGTTGACTAGTTGCATCACCTACCCTGACAAATTGTTTTCTATCAGTGAGGTAGCTTTGTATCAATTTTAGTGCTAATCCTCTGATTCCCCTATCATTTAGCTTTTCAAAGAGTAAAGCATGGTTGACCGTGTCAAAAGCTTTGCTCAGATCAATGAAAGTAGCAATTACAGCATTGTTTGACTCAATGTTATTGTAAATATTGTTTAAGACTTGCTCCATAGCCATTACAGTGCTTTTATTCTTCAGGAAGCCGTATTGTTTTTCGTTTATTTGCTTATACTTATTTAAGAAGTTGTACAATCTTTGGTGAAGGGCCTTTTCAAATATTTTAGCTATGTTTGATATTAGAGATATCGGTCTATAATTAGTCACAAGAGTCTCATCTCCTGATTTGTGTACTGGGATAACTTCCGCTTTCTTTAATGCATCGGGCCAGACTCCATTTAGTATGCATAGGTTGAAAATGTTTACTAGTACTGGGCAGATGAACACATTGAGAGTTTTCAATATTTTAGTATGTATGTTATCTACACCACCCCTTTTGTCCTTCAATCTGAGGATGATGTTACCGATTTCTATTTCGTTAACCGGCGACAGAAATATAGAATTACCGTTTGGTACAGTCTTCCTTAGCTGAGTTTCTTCAGGGACGGCGGGGATTTTACTAGCCAGTTCATGCCCAATACCAGCAAAGAATTCATTGAACCTATTTGCCATCTCAGTTGGGTCCGCTATGACCGTGTTGTTTATTTTTATTTTCTCAATTATCGTTTTCTTATCTTTTTTACCAAGCTTTTCATTCACATAGGCCCAAAGCCTCTTCGGGTCCTTGCTACTTTCTTGTGCTTTACTAATCTCATACCTATTTTTCGCTTCCTTAATAAGTTTTTGAAGTATTTTGTTATACTCGACGTAGTCTTTTTTATGATCGAGAGCGTTAATGTTTCTCTTATGTCGGTTATATAAGTACTCCTTTTGTTTTATTGATTTAAGTAGCGCAGGTGTCATCCATGGCTTTCTGTGTACTAGTTTGCCTTTTTTAAGTGTAGTCGTAGCTGACTCAATAATAGATTGAATCTCTGATATTAATAAGTTAATTCCTTCATTGGGGTCTGATATTAATTGGTATTTTGACCAGTTATTTCGTCTGGCGGACTCGATTAATTTTTTGAAGTTCGTTTTCTGGACGTACACAGCTTCAGTCGGGATATCCTCCACAAGATCAAAGGCACAGAAGAGTGGATAGTGATCTGGTAGGGGTTGAGTGTACTTTAGTGCAGTTAAACTTAAGTCTGTTTTGACGTAAAAATTGTCAATACAAGTGCCCCCACTTTCATTAGGCCTAGTCACTGACTTAAAAATCGGTGAGTAACCAAAAGATAAATAATTATTCAGAAATTCTTCAGATTCGAGGTCCGTTTTTAAAATGTCCATATTAAAATCGCCCACAACGAAATGTTGTTTACACTTGGATTTGCTAATAATTTCTAAAATCGACTCGATAAGTTGGCGCTTACTCACATCATGAAAAATTGAAAAAAATCAAAATAGCGCTTACGCCGTTTTGCCTTTACATTGTTTTTTATTTTTCCTTAAAAATTGTAATGAAAGAACGACGTATCCGCCCAACTAACGACCTTTTGCACTTACATTTTTCGATCTCGTAATTTCAATTGATCTATACGTTTTGGCCGTTTTCAGAGCGAATGGCGTGAAAAAAAAATTATACGACGTTTTGCCCCCAAAATCGCGTTTTTGGCGCTTACGACCTTATGCCATTAGACACATGTGTTCTGCAGGTGGTAAGATTAATTGAATCGTTAAAAATAAAAACGATGCGTACGTCATCACGATATAGATAAAATGTGTTTTTTGAACGTTATGCTCTTTGTTTGGAACCATTTGATTCTCTAAATTTTATACTACACGGAATGTTCAAACCATTTTCAACATGTCAGGTTCCACTCGATTCGTCGAGTATTGTCATGATATCCTGATTTTTGTTTCAGGAGTCACCCCACCCGAGGCTGCCGTCAGATTAAGTTAAAGTTACAGAGATTTTCGTTAATCACAGATATTCACTTGTTGTTCGAATTTAGCTCCAGCGAGTCGAGCACCGCGGAATGACGACTTAAACACAGTCCTCTTTACTTAAATTTCAGCTGCCGTGAAAAGTGTCCAAGGCCGACTGAGAGTACTTGCGGGTAATGTTACACGGTTGCGCGCCTGTAAGTTCAAAACAATGTCACCCAATGAAGATATTCAAGTCATAGCTACTAAGACATGCGTCAAATATGGACAAAGTACAATAGTGTCATGATGTACCTATTTTATTTTGCAGATGGCCATTCCCAGCTGACCAACGCAGACACTTGTAAGTGATAAGTGGATACACTTACTTGACCAATTTATACGTCTACCAAAACGCTCGAATTATCTTTGTCTCCGTATTCTGGAAAATTATTCCGTTTGATATTCAGGACCTCTCTATTTCTATTTCAGATGTTTTGATGCCAGCCGGAGACGATTTCGGAGACGCTGTAACTTTTATCCTACAGGGTTACGGGGGTGAGTTGAAGACGACTTTTACCCTTTAAAAATGTTTTTGTGAACTACTGTTCGCTTCACATATCAGGGTGAAGTCGAGAAATTGTTTTCATTGACCGAGATTTTCTATTTTGATTCTTCATATTTCATTATTTTTTTCACTTATTGCCATTATATCATGCGTCAATTGGTGAATTTCCACTCTGTCATGATACGCCTATTTTATTTTCAGACACCAAAGCAGAAGTTACTGACCAATTCGCGAGTAAGTGACACTCATTCGAAAAATACACCAAGCCTAGCTTGATTTTCATCCAGCTGTTGTTAGAACTGAGTGAGAGTTGAAGACGACTTGATCATAACCTCTGTGTTCCAATTTCAGAATTTGTCACCCCAGTAAGAAACAAAATGATGGCCTATACGGAAAGAACTGAAACGACAGCCGGACGTGAGTTGAAGACGATTGTGCCCATCTAGAATATCGCGCCTCAATTAACACTTGAAAATTGTCTAAATTATTGAGGTATCTTTTAATTTCCAGATACCAGCGATCAGATGCTGAGAGAGATCAGAGATGCTGTGAACAGAATTACTGAAGCAATCGACGAAATCAAGATCGAAGTCCATAGGATTTTGGATGCTGCTTTGCTTGCCTATAGTAAGTTGGAAACAATCGTACCATTAGAAATATAATTGTCATACTGAGATCTATCGTTTGCTACAAACCAAATTCCAATTAGGCTTCCATAAATTGATCTATTTCCTTAGCCTCCAGTTAGGCAAACGTATTTGATACTCAACATTCGATCCCTGATTTCAATTGTACCACCAGTTTAGTACTGCTAAACTACGATCCTGAATATTTTGACTTTTTATATTATTTCCAACATCAACTAAAATATGATGATTTCTTAAATTATACTTTCAATGTGTTCTGGTAATTGCCATTGAATCGTAATTTCACTTTCTCAGGTAGGAGAGCTTTATACTTATAAACCCCATGCCAGTCCAGCTGAACCGAAGCAGCGGAAGAGACTATTGGTGAGTGTCATCGACAGTATCACCTGATACGAAGATGCTGAATATATTTATTCACTAATTTTGGTGAATCTATTCGCAGGCCACTTCTTAGCAGCTATCGCGGAGCGGAATATTCGGAACCGCTTGTGCTAATCTGAAGAACTTTTTGTGGAAGAACGTAAATCATCTGCTGGACGAGAGACTACCACTTTCTTCCGGCACGTCTTCCAATTGATTACTGAATATGTATATACCAGTGAGAATAATGTAAAGCTGCATAAGATTGTGAGCAATAAAAATCAATTTCGAAAATATTCATTCGCTGTATCGTATAAATTTTCCATTTCCCAACACAGATTCCGAATACAAAAGAATAAAGACATTCAGAGGCCCTTATAAAAACGATTACTTTTTCCTTCCGAGTCACGTGACATGTGAAAAGGTTCTTTTATTTGCAACACCTGCGTGAAAAGTTTGATTCCGTTCGGACCGCTAAACCGATTTGGATGAAATTTGCAAGGCATACTGTTCTTCCTCCGAGGCTGTGCCAATAAAGTTTACATTTAAAGTAACGTCACTCGCTAAGCATGTTTAAATACAAAATACTGTGAAGAATATTACGATCAAACCATATAACGTTGTGCTCTTTCGCTCGCTACGCTCGCTCACTCGATTGGGTTTTCATAATTTGTGAGGAGAAAAATTGGGAGCATGAGTTTAGAGAAGAGAAAATTTTCGAAAGAAAAAATTGAGGGAGTGGTACTTGCGGGCCAGGTGTGAGTGAGCGGAAGAGTGACCACTGAGGTCTACAAGTCACATTTTTCGTCTCGCTATGAAGACCCGCCAAGTAGGGGAGACCGGGGCTAGTTGTCACACGGGTTAGTTGTCACAGTGTCCATATCTCCACTGCTAGATAACAGATCGAATGGTGCTATAGATCAAAGTTGTAGTTCGATGTATGAAACAAACTAATGTCGTTAAATTGAATATCGCATCATATCCGGCCTCGCAGTGATCGATAGACTGAAATCGGACCTGAAAAGTAATTATTTTCCATCTTCTAATATGTTTTTTCTCATTTTCTAGACTGCCTTGAGAAATTTCGCTACGCGATATTCGGAAAGGTTATTCTTAACGCTTTCATTTGATGTACATATTGTTGATATTTGAATGGCGGGTCAGCGAGATGTGCAAATTTTTAAACAAAATAGCGGGTTGGGGCAGGTTGTCACAAAATTATTGGGGCAAGTTGTCACGTGTAAAAACTCACCCCATTTCGACTTGACCATGGTTTTTTGAGTTGAGGTCAACTTTCTCAAGATTCTCGGAGTCTGGGTGGGATTTCGCATGGTTTGTGGGGTGTTCGGAGTCTAGGTTGACTGTTTCGTGGTTTCCAGGAGACAATACAATGAAACCCGTTTTCTCCATTTAAAATACTCGGGACAACTTACCCCGGGGTCTGTGACAACTTACCCCGCCTCGGGGCAAGTTGTCACACTCCGCGAATTTTTTTGAAAATTCGAAAAAACCTACTCAGACTTGCTTTAGAATAACCAAAAATTTTCTGTAGGTGCGCAAAGGATGCATCTACAATACCCCATCTCAAGATTTGCAAAAAAAAAATTTGGAAAAATTCTAAAAATCAGAGAGTAAAAAGTGTGACAACTAGCCCCGGTCTCCCCTACCACTCCCTCAATTTTTTCTTTCGAAAATTTTCTGTTCTCTCAACTCATGCTCCCAATTTTACTCCTCACAAATTATGAAAACCCAATCGAGTGAGCGAGCGTAGCAAGCGAAAGAGCACAACGTTATATGGTTTGATTTTTCTTTTTTTTCTGTACTTGGTACTTTTATCTGATATCAATTCTTTTTTAGAAAACATTTTTGAAGGTCGAGTTTTGTTGAAGACGAATTTTTGTTCGTAGGTATTTTTGAAGAAATATTTTTTGTTGAAGGCAAATTTTTCTTCATAGATTTTTTGTAGGCAGATCACATTAATGTACTTGGCGAAAGGTTTTTGCACCAGAGATGCTTTTTGAGGGGATTGATTCTTCGATACAATGATTATAATTAATCTCTCAATTTCCATATCGCGTGTCTAATGGCATAAGGTCGTAAGCGCCAAAAACGCGATTTTGGTGGCAAAAGGACGTATAATTTTTTTTCACGCCATTCGCTCTGAAAACGGCCAAAACGTATAGATCAATTGAAATTACGAGATCGACAAATGTAAGTACAAAAGGTCATAAGTTTGGCGGATAAGTCGTTCTGTGATTACAATTTTTAAGGAAAAATAAAAAACATCGTAAAGGCAAAACGGCGTAAGCGCAATTTTTTTCATGATTTTTAATGATTTTTCCAAATAGTTGTAAAAACTCGTAAAACGCAAAGATAAATTGAAAGAACGACCATTTAAAAAAATTCGATAAAAAATATTGGTAGTTAAAAGCAGAAGGTCGTATTCGCCCAACTTACGACCTTTTGCACTCAAATTTTTCGATCTCGTATTTTAAATGATAAGATTCGAACATTTTCAGAGCGAATGGCGTGAAAAAAATATATTATACGACTTTATGCCATTATAAACAGCAAAACGTCGTATAATGGCGCTCACGTCCTTATGTCATTAGACACGCGACATACATTACCAATGTTTTGTTCATCGCCTACGTTAAGTTATCGACGTGGTAAGGGGTCTCCTGCTGTGTATAAATACGAAGGATCGGACGAATTCTAACCAGACACGAAGTAAGTGGCTACCTTCAACATGAACAAGATCGTCTGTCTTCTTGTCGCCTCATTGGTGTGCGTGGGTGTTATCAGCGGTAAGTTACAGACCAATAGCACATGCTCGAACGTTCTATTTTCCAATACAATGAAACCTCACTTATGCTTATTTCAATCGGGTACGCTGGAAAATACATACATATAAGTGAGAATAACGTAAAAAAAAAACTAATTGAGAGTCAAGTGGTTCGATAGCTTCCACGTCAGCATTGCAATTATTCACACACATCATCAACAGGTGAAAAAAACCTGTTCTGTAGATAAAAGTAGAAATATTTTTGCATCAAGGAGTAAAATATTCTCGATACAACAAGGATACAATATTCAAACTGAGAATATTTGAATTATTGATTTCAATTCCAACAGCCAATCTGGAACTCATGGACGTATATCGAAAGCAATCAATTTTTCAAGTATTGTGTCTCGAAATATTTAACAGTATACTTATTTTGCAGTAATTATTCTGCAGACTTATCGAATCGTTATGCCTACATTTTAGTATCACAGGAAGTAAAATTTAAAACCGTAAAATGGTACTGAAGTGGAAAATCGACCATTCGTCGAACTTATGTATATCAAGAGCAATCAACTTTTGAAGTGTTGTGTCACGAAATATTTAACTGCGTACTTATTTTGTTATGCCTACATTTTAGTATCACAGAAAGTAAAATTTAAAACCGTAAAATGGTACCGAAGTGGAAAATCGACCATTCGTCGAACTCATGTATATCAAGAGCTATCAACTTTTGAAGTGTTGTGTCACGAAATATCGCGTGTCTAATGACATAAGGACGTAAGCGCCATTATACGACGTTTTGCTGTTTATAATGGCATAAAGTCGTATAATTTTTTTTTTCACGCCATTCGCTCTGAAAACGTTCGAAACGTATAGATCAATTGAAATTACGAGATCGAAAAATGTAAGTGCAAAAGGTCGTAAGTTGGGCGGATACGACCTTCTGCTTTTAACTACCAATATTTTTTATCGAATTTTTTTAAATGGTCGTTATTTCAATTTATCTTTGCGTTCTACGAGTTTTTACACAATTTGGAAAAATCGTGAAAAATTGGAAAAAATCAAAATGGCGCTTACGCCGTTTTGCCGTTACGTTGTTTTTTATTTTTCCTTAAAAATTGTAATGAAAGAACGCCGTAGCCGCCCAACTTACGACCTTTTGCACTTACATTTTTCGATCTCGTAATTTCAATTGATCTATACGTTTTGGCCGTTTTCAGAGCGAGGGGCGTGAAAAAAAAAAATTATACGACCTTTGCCCCCAAAATCGCGTTTTTGGCGCTTACGACCTTATGCCATTAGACACACGATATTTAACAGCACAGTTTACATTTTGTAGTACGTATGTTCTGCAGGTGGTAAGATTAATTGAATCGTTGAAAATAAAAACGATGCGTACGTCATCACGATATAGATAAAATGTGTTTTTTGAAGAACGTTATGCTCTTTGTTTGGAACCATTTTATTCTCTACATTTTATGCTACACGGAATGTTCAAACCATTTTCAACATGTCAGGTTCCACTCGATTCGTCAAGTATTCTCATGATATCCTGATTTTTGTTTCAGTAGTCAACCCAGACGCGGCTACCAGAATCAACCGTAAGTTAAAGATACAGAGATTTTCGATAATGACGGATATTCACTTGTTCGCATTTAACTCAAGCGAGTCGAGCACCGCGGAATGACGACTTAATCACTGTCCTCTTTACTTAAATTTCAGATGGCGTGACAAATCTCAAAAGCCGACTGTTAGTACTTGTGCATGATGTTAGACGGCTGTCCGTCAGTAAGTTCAAAACAATGTCACCCAGTGAAGATATTCAAGTCATGACTACTAAGGCATGCGTCAAATATTGACAAAGTACAATAGTGTCATGATGTACCTATTTTATTTTGCAGTTACCGGTGTCCAGACGACCACCGCAGACGCTGGTAAGTGATAAGTGGATACACTTGCTTGACCAATTTATACGTCTACCAAAACGCTCGAATTATCTTTGTCTCCGTATTCTGGAAAATCATTCCGTTTGATATTCAGGACCTCTCTATTTCTATTTCAGATGCTTTGACGAGTGCCGGAAAATATCTCGAAGACTCTGTAGATGACATCCTAAGGTGCAGGGGGGGTGAGTTGAAGACGACTTTTACCCTTTAAAAATGTTTTTGTGATTTACTGTTCGCTTCACATATCAGGGTGAAGTCGAGAAATTGTTTTAATTGACCGAGATTTTCTATTTTGATTCTTCATATTTCATTATTTTTTTCACTTATTGCCATTATATCATGCGTCAATTGGTGAATTTCCACTCTGTCATGATACGCCTATTTTATTTTCAGGAAACAAAGATGAAGTTTCTGGCATTCTGGAGTAAGTGACACTCATTCGAAAAATACACCAAGCCTAGCTTGATTTTCATCCAGCTGTTGTTAGAACTGAGTGAGAGTTGAAGACGACTTGATCATAACCTCTGTGTTCCAATTTCAGAATTTGTCACCCCAGTAAGAAACAAAATGATGGCCTATACGGAAAGAACTGAAACGACAGCCGGACGTGAGTTGAAGACGATTGTGCCCATCTAGAATATCGCACCTCAATTAACACTTGAAAATTGTCTAAATTATTGAGGTATCTTTTAATTTCCAGATACCAGCGATCAGATCAGAGATGCTGTGAACAGAATTACTAAAGAATTCAACGAAATCAAGATCGAAGTCAATAGGCTTTTGGATGCTGCTTCGCTTGCCTGTAGTAAGTTGGAAACAATCGTACCATTAGAAATATAATTGTCATACTGAGATCTATCGTTTGCTACAAACCAAATTCCAATTAGGCTTTCATAAATTGATCTATTTTCTTAGCCTCCAGTTAGGCAAACGTATTTGATACTCAACATTCGATCCCTGATTTCAATTGTACCACCAGTTTAGTACTGCTAAACTACGATCCTGAATATTTTGACTTTTTATATTATTTCCAACATCAACTAAAATATGATGATTTCTTAAAGTATACTTTCAATGTGTTCTGGTAATTGCCATTGAATCGTAATTTCACTTTCTCAGGTAGGAGAGCTTTATACTTATAAACCCCATGCCAGTCCAGCTGAACCGAAGCAGCGGAAAAGACTATTGGTGAGTGTCATCGACAGTATCACCGGATACGAAGATCCCGAATATATTTATTCACTAATTTTGGTGAATCTATTCGCAGGCCACTTCTTAGCAGCTATCGCGGAGCGGAATATTCGGAACCGCTTGTGCTAATCTAAAGAACTTTTTGTGGAAGAACGGAAATCATTTGCTGTACGAGAGACTACCACTTTCTTCCAGTACGTCTTCCAATTGATTACTGAATATGTATATACCAGTGATAATAATTCATAGCTGCATAAGATTGTGAGCAATAAAAATCAATTTCGAAAATATTCATTCGCTGTATCGTAAAAGTTTTCCATTTCCCAACACAGATTCCGAATACAAAAGAATAAAGACATTCGAAGGCCCTTATGAAAACGATCACTTTTTCCTTCCGAGTCACGTGACATGCGAAAAGGTTCTTTTATTTGCAACACCTGCGTGAAAAGTTTGATTCCGTTCGGACCGCTAAACCGATTTGGATGAAATTTGCAAGGCATACTGTTCTTCTTCCGAGGCTGTGCCAATAAAGTTTACGTTTAAAGTAACGTCACTCGCTAAGCATGTTTAAATACAAAATACTGTGATGAATATTACGATCAAACCATATAACGTTGTGCTCTTTCGCTCGCTACGCTCGCTCACTCGATTGGGTTTTCATAATTTGTGAGGAGAAAAATTGGGAGCATGAGTTTAGAGAAGAGAAAATTTTCGAAAGAAAAAATTGAGGGAGTGGTACTTGCGGGCCAGGTGTGAGTGAGCGGAAGAGTGACCACTGAGGTCTACAAGTCACATTTTTTCGTCTCGCTATGAAGACCCGCCAAGTACCACTCCCTCAATTTTTTCTTTCGAAAATTTTCTCTTCTCTAAACTCATGCTCCCAATTTTTCTCCTCACAAATTATGAAAACCCAATCGAGTGAGCGAGCGTAGCGAGCGAAAGAGCACAACGTTATATGGTTTGATTTTTCTTTTTTTTTTTGTACTTGGTACTTGTATTTGATATCAATCCTTTTACAGAGAATTTTTTGAAGGACTTTTGTTGAAAACGAATTTTTAGAAGAAGACTTCTTGTGGAGGACGAATTTTTGTTGGTGGGTATTTTTGAAGACAGATTTTGTGCGAAAGAATTTTGTTGGTAAATTTTGTGGGTGGACCACATTAATGTACTTGGCGAAAGGTTTTTGCACCAGAGGTGCTTTTTTGGGGTCACGTATACATATACACAGACACGTTACTGTTTATATAATACAAATCCATTGAGGATCATTCGGCTTCCTGTTGTGCAGTGGCTCGACAAGATTACCAATGCATTGGGTGCAATATGCATCATCATAGAACGGATATGTCGGAGCATGTTCTGAACGTCTCTTGGGGCCCACAACCGAGTGCTCCGACCTGCTGTGCACCCTCCTCGTTGCACAGACCCCAATTGTTGCCCGTCGTCCAGTCCCATCTCAATACGCACCGGTCGCACGTCAATCCGTCGGGTAATTTTACGGTGATCGGGTAAAGACCGATGTCCGATGTGTCGAGGGCGTAAGAATAAGAACCGTCCTCCAGACTGAGGGGGTATTCGTCGAAGCAGTCCTCGGTCTCGGCTTCATCAGGATCCGTCAGTGAGCAAATACTGAATTCAAAGTACCCCTTGTGATTCGCGGTAATCATCACGCTGAGGTTCACCCACGAACCTTCCTCGTACCTGAAAATCAATCGAAAGGTATTGATGTACAAAAGCTTTTGATAATTAGGTCGAGGCGTTCCCTGACACTGTATCATTTTCGTATCTTTACCATTAATCTATACCTTGACTCTATCAGTCACGGGCAACCACATTTTGTTTTTTAATAGGAAACAAACAAACAGTGAGTTCATATCGGCGAGATGCGTAAGCGCTGTCACGTACACCTACTCTACTCGTATACACATAGTACCAAGTATTGTCAATACGTTTTATTGTTAGTATACGTAGGTACGCTCTTTATCGCGAGGATACGGACTCATGTGTGCGAATACTTCCCTGTTCGCCTGTTTATCTATTTTCTCCGTATTGTTATTTCCACACTTTTTTCTCCGGGCAATCGAGTATATCTCTACTTGTCAACTTGTGATAACAACCTTGATTGAGTATTATCTATCATTTTCACCACACCTGCACGGAAAGTACGACTTTCGGCCCGTTGCGTGGACGGGAATTCGTACTTTCCGATGCAGGGGGTGGTGAAAAATAGTATACTACCCACGGGAGTGAAGAAGGCCATCCCAAACTGCATTCTTGCCACCCTCGCCTTCGGCTCGGGTGTCAATCTCACATGCAGGTTGGAAGCCTCCCTAGGCTGCCACCCTAGGTGTGTGATATACTATTCGGATCGCATCACAATCGCCAACTACACCAAACGGCCTTATATCCGAAAATTACCTACATATTAGGTACATCACACAGGTAGCGGGTTACAGGTGTAATACTTACGTTGCAACCACAATTCCCAATCCATAGGTGCCAGTGTTCTCGTTCGGTCGTGGTTGTGCCAAAGAATAATCATCCCCGCATGCACCGCATTCTCCCTCGTTTTCGTACCATTGTTTCTACAGGTAATGCAAGAAATCATTACAAACTATCCGGAGATAACAAAAGTTAGCCACAAATTTTGCACTTTCTTTCAGCCGATCGAGATGCAGGCGATGAATGAAGTTACTCACCGCATATCCTCCGCAAAAGTTCTCGTTGTCGTTGTAATTTATAGGGGTGGGATATCCGTCCCGCCACATGCTACCCCTGTTCACGGGTTGCAGGAGCATGCCGTGGCCCAGTGCTTCCTCAACGTATAGGTTCAATACGAGAAGGCACCACGACGAGGCGATAATCAAAAAGGAGATAGTACCGCGCATATCCTCAACGTATCAGACTATAAATATTGATATCCAAATATCATAGGCAGGTGTCGTTTTATAGCAAAACTACCCGATCGCGTTGTTTCGCTTGCGTTAATGTAATCCAGTCGGATTGAAATATGCTTACAATTTGTAGGAACCCGCAATCTATCTTCACCGTCTAATATTCCTCTAGTGGATGGTGCAGGGCGGTTGTCGAGCAATTCACTACTTTTTTTACCAACTAGCCTGTGACAAATCAGGTTCTGCCAAGTCAATCAGTCCGCTACGACGCATCTCCCTTTATATACCCTGTGCAGTGAGGAGCTCGATTCTGATAAGGAATTTTATCGTATGATATCATACCTACTTGTTCTTCATTCTGTGGCAGGGTGTATAAGCGCACACCTACACCGTGAATGCATTTATATATGCGTGAAACGCGTATTGCATACGATGTCCATTGCAATAAAAAAAGGCAATACCGTCCACATACATATCGTCCATAAAAAATTTTCACTGACCTTCGTGATCAGTGAATTGAAGATATGCAAGAACAGAAGTTTCTATAGTATCTTTTAACGATAATAATGAATGATTGCGAGAGTCATCCTGGGTTCTTCATATTAAAAAGTGATTCACCATTCGTTCGTAAATAATGTGTTGTGATACCATATTGTGTTTTGAAATTAAGTTGAAAATAAAATTATTATACCCCGGTCGAAAATCGTTCGAAACGAAATGAAAACGAGGTAGTGAAAAGGAACGAAAAAATTATCTGCATCAATTCGGTATACATATACCTACTATTCCCTGCACTGTTGATGTCATTGCGATATACTTTTATTTTGAACTTGATTTCCAAACCTGATTATGAATTATACATTATTTATACGAACAAATTATGAATCACTTTTGATTATGAAGAACCCAGGATGACTTTTTTGCACTCGTTCATTAATTATTCTCATTAGAATATCCACATTACACATAATAATGCCCTCTGAAAGGCATGCTGAGTAAAATCAAGTCGCAAAATCTGTCATTATCCCCCGGTTTGAGCCGAGTTGAGGAAAAAAATTACGGCCCCGTATGGACACTTTCCGATTGGACACGAGTCGCATTGGACACGTGTCCAATGATTTATTTTATTGGACTAACTTCTACTAACCTGTCCACGGAGGTGATGGAACACCGTCTGAGTTAACATGAACCTCTTCTGTGGCGCTATACCATTGGGGGGCAGGAATTTCCTTATTTCAAGATACAGAAAAGGTGTAGTGTGAGGAGTGATTGTAATTGCGAGTGAGTGTAAAGTGATTGTAACACTTGTAACATTTTCGGGAGATTGTTACACTTCCAAAATGCGCTCGAGCCACCCCGGGGTGATTGTTACACTTCCAAAATGCGGCCAAGCTCGAATCTCCCGGGGTGATTGTTACACTTCCAAGATGCGCCCAAACTGCCACGGGGTGATTGTGACGTGCTACCATCGGAAAAATCGTCCAATCGCGACGTGTCCGACATATCTCGTGTCCGAAAAATGTGGTGTCCAATTGGAACGTGTCCAATAATTAAGTGTCCTGAAAAATAGTATACAAAATTTTTCATCACCAACGCACGTAAAGTCCGATTACACGCACGCTTGCGTGCGTAAAATCGAACATTACGCACGGCGTGCGGAAAAAAAAATTATTGGACAGGTGTCCGATGTGGCTCGTGTCTAATCGGGAAGTTTCCATACGGGCCATTCCCTCGCGCTCAATCACAGACGTATGGCGGGTTGACGTACTCGAGGCGCAGGCGTGCTGCGAGTTGCGAGTTGCTTATTACGCGAGAGGCACGAGAGATACGAGCAAGTCTGGAGAACCCATGAGAGCCGCGCAGTGCCGAGAGCAAGTCAGATGTCGTTGGATACCCACTGCTCGCGTCGCGGCCTGTAGGTACGTATCGGTAGTTGCATTCGTGGTACATCTGTGACAGTGTGGCAGCGTCGTACCTATAGGTAAACCGACAAATAAGACATTGCCGCGATCCCTTTTCTAGAAAAGCCGCACGGTACAGCTACTTTTTCGATTATTATGGCGATAACAAACAAGATTCGAGGCGTGGGAGCTGCGTGAGGAGAGCGTGCCGAGTTAATCCAGTGTGCCAATTTTAGGGATGAGAGGTGCTTTCGTATTTTTAAACCAATCATTGACAGCTAGCACTGGGTCGAGCTGCCGTCACGATCACGAGGTAGTTGAATATTCGTAAAAACGTGACGATGCAAGTTGAGGAATATCGCAAACGTATCGGCAAGGCGTTCTGTTCCTACCTCAGGCAAGACAATCTTCGCGCTCAGGTATGATATTGTAGTTTCAGAATGAGCAGTAATTTCGATCAACCTGTAGCCACCTATGGTGTACCATAATGTTTCAGATATTTTTTTATGGAGTCGCCGGAGCAGGTCTTCTTGTAGCACTACGTCGCGTCAGACCTGTACGTGTAGACATACTATATTACAATTATTCATATTCTTAGCAACGACCGAACTTCCGAAAATCATGCGATAATCATGTTATTTTATTTCCAGTTTGCTAGATTCTCCAAGCCATCGGATATACCCAATCATTTTATGAAATCGAAAGTCCGCATAGGTGCGAATATTGTACGTATAGAACCCAGCGAAGGAGGTCCTTTACTCATGGTGGAAACCAAGCCTGTTCTGTCTTTACCGCGCCTCCGCAGAAGCAAGCTGTTGCCGATTAAAATAGCCAACATCGATGTTACCAGCAACGGTAAGACGAACTTTCTCGGCTCATTTTTCCGGTGACTGGATTATGGGATGTCTTTGCGATTAGTCTACAAATTAATTTTTCTTTTCAGGTACCAGTTGGCTCCAAAGTGTGGCGAGCGGTAAGAGTGTAGTTTTTGTCCCATTGGTGAAACACAAAAATAGCGTCGAGGCCAGGATCTCCTTGGTTCAACCGAACGAGGTGAGACACTCATGGCGATAATATTTTTCTACATTTTAGAAACCGATCATCAGTCCGTACGATCTTGAAAATTCTCTGCTAATTTTCATTCTGGTTGGGAAATCATGTCTTTGCCTACACTTTAACAATATCCAGTCAATTATCTCTGAAACTATTTTAATCGGCTTTCTTCAATTAGGCACCGCGCTATTCGAGTTGTATTATCATCATTTCAGGAAAGCCTCGAAATTGGTAAAGAATTGGTCCGGTTAGGCTTTGGAATGGTGCGTGAGGTTGATCCGGTTGAAAGTCAGTCAAAAGACAAAGATGCCGTGGCGTATCGCGCGTCATTACTTGCTGCACAAACATGGGCGGCGCAACGAAGAAACGGACACTGGCACTACGCTATTCAACCAACGCTTTTATGGAAGCTAAAGAATTCCCTGTCCACCAAAGCGAAATCTGTGCTTCCGGCAATTCTCACCAGGCAGTTGAACATCTGAAATACCAAGATAACGTTCTAATACGTATCATAAGCCTTAAATACGACCACTTTAGCTTGCAAATAATACCGGTCGATACAGCCTGCGCAATTGTACTCTGTTAATAAATTTAAAATATAGTGTTTTTATCTAGAAAGTTGATTGGAAGTAATGTTATGTATACCGCGTAACAGTGACTTGGTCCACAAATCGAACCAAGTTTCCAAGTATCCTTGCCACGTATGAATGTTATTATCAGATAAACTGTGCGGTTCTGAGAAAATGAAACCGTTCCCAAGACCAGGATATGCTCAGGTATGCCAGGTGTACCCAGGGTTGAAGTATAACCATTTTTTTTCATTTCAATTTGTAGTACCGGCTGCATTACTTATCCATTGCATACAGTAACTGGTTTCATTTCACTCCTGATAATAGATGATATTCTAAAAAGTTGTACTTATTCTTGTTTATCGAGTCGAATATTGCTCACTTGTGGAGTCAGAAGTGGAGCAAACTTGTACTTTTTTTTTCATTTATCAAGTAACATACATCCCCCTAATAGATCTGCACCTTAACTTAAATATTCTTTTGTACGGATAATCTATATGACGATTTGATATTTTGATTGCTGGGATGTATTTGGTGGCGTAGCGGTGGGATGCAGTCGCAGCGGCAAATCCCAAACCATAGTTTCTATATCAAGTGTTGCGGGTCCGCGCCAATCGCTTGTTTTCTCGTCCGGCATTTCGACCGGCTTTGCAGTGGTTACGAATTCGAAGTGTAGCCTCCATTTGAGCGTGACCAGATCCGTGGTGAAGTCTGGAGTGACATGGAGAGGAATGGGGAGCACTAGCTGGGAGTATTTCAACCCCAGGCACACCTCGTGATGCTTGTTATAGCTGACAAGAGCGGGCGAAGATCTAGCTCGCCTGTAATCTTCGGAGACATGCTCTTCGGACTGTAAAGCAACGGACACTTGCGCACAAGAGACGGTCGCTCTTGAAAAATCAAACGTTCCCACGATATCTTCCCCAAGTTTGTACGAATTTTTGAACAAACAAAATCTAACCACCCGTCCGCGACCGTTTGTTATATTGTAGAAATTGGGACTGCGGCGAGCGGTGATATTCTGTAAAATACGAAACAGGTTCATGAAAATCATACGGAATTCAATAGTCAGGAAAATTCAGCATCTCAGCAGCTTTGATTACCTGCAACGTTTGCATAGCGATATCGAGCGGTGTGTCTCTCTGCCTTGTCTCCGTGAATGGGTTGTTGGGACTCAGGTCAACGCTGTCGTTGCAGGGGGCAACATCTGGGAGTTCTGGAATTTGACAGCTTACAGATTCAATTATTCTTGCAATTGTTCCAAATGCTACAATAATTACCGCTCAACGATAGCACTCGGAAAGGCACTCGCAGTAATTTTATGGCAGAGTTCACTCTTTGGGTACCGATTGTAATTTTGTACGAATACTTGACAGCCTGGCCTCTGTACGATGGCGGGGCATCGCTAGGTATCCTCTCCCTGTACACGTCTGAAAAACAACAACTACTCGGTTCTCTTTTCTCTTAGTTGTACCAAAGTCAAGTCTTTGATAGAGACAAAATATTACAAGTCGAATAACCATTGAATAAAATATATAACAAAAAGAGATGTGTATAAAATAAAGTTCATCTCACTCCGCTCACTCACTCCACGGGAATACTTACAAGTTTCACTCTCTCCCGGCGACAGTCTCAGGTCGCAGAATAATATCTTTGGTTTTGTATTCAAAACGACATGGCCATTGTCCCGTTGCCACGGGGCAAAAGTTGTGTCTAAAAGGATTTTGATAAGGTGAAAGAATTGTACCACTTTAGTGTCATTTTGTCCGAACCTACCCGCGTTTATAGCAGCCGATTGTACGGAATTCAATTTTTCCGAGAGCACAGCTTTACCGTTCGTCGAGCACTGGCAGTGAACCTGGGCACTGGCCCAGGCAAGACTTTCGAACATGTCGCTATAAGGAAACCAAGTGTTAGAGTCGAAGATTTCTCAGGTAGGAGTGAGCGAGTAGAAAAAGCGACGACACGCAACCTATGGCTCTGAGATATTTGGTGACTCGGATTCGTTGGGTTACCGAAGGTGATACAGCACTCTATCATTTCGCCTGAAAAATATGTTGGCCCCCTCACCAACTTGGCTGTTATTTCGATCATCCTCAGCGAGTCAGTGGTCACGGTCCGTCCGAATAGTCGAGCGACAGCTGACAGCTTCAAGTGTTGAAGTTTCTCTTTTTACAGGTTATGTTATGCGTTCCGTTGAGCCGTTGATATACATATAGGATTGAGATAGCGATTCCGTTGAAAAAGGGACCCCGGACTTGCCGACCAACTCCATAGCTTGTGGCGCCACTACACCGCAACGATAAGCAACTTGAATTTACGGAAGCCCGGTCCGGCCAACTTATACAGACATACTCTGTCGATAAAATCGGGATTTAACGACATACTATGTCGATAAAAGTCGAGATTTAACGACATACTATGTCGCTAAAATCGGGATTTTACGGATTTAACGACATACTATGTCGCTAAAAGTCGAGATTTAACGACATACTATGTCGATAAAATCGGAATTTAACGACATACTATGTCGCTAAAATCGGGATTTTACGGATTTAACGACATACTATGTCGCTAAAAGTCGAGATTTAACGACATACTATGTCGATAAAATCGGGATATAACGACATACTATTTATTTATTTTATTTTATTTTATTTTATTCACGGGAAATTCCCTTTACATTTGAAATAGTAATAATAGTAAGAGGCACCTAAATAATAACCAGAGTTAGTGCATATTTGCAGAGATGCGGATGAAAACACAAAAAGAAAAAAAAAAAAGAAAAATTAAAGTTAACTAATATATGATAAATAATCTTGGCGAGAATACAATTTTTGCTCGTCCAATAA
Organism: Euura lappo; assembly: GCA_018257835.1. NCBI lineage: Eukaryota > Metazoa > Arthropoda > Insecta > Hymenoptera > Tenthredinidae > Euura > Euura lappo. Next base: position 141,668 of record JAEUYN010002084.1, on the reverse strand, counting down.
CATGTATGATACATAATATTAGGGACTATAGACTAGGAGAATTCCAGAAGCTTAGCTTTACATATGGATTTAAAACTAGAAATCGGGACAGAAAAAAGATCATACTATGTCGATAAAAATCGGGATTTGACGTCATACAATGGCGTCGTTTGTAGTAATTTTTGACGTCCCTCGGTCTTGAATAATTTGAGCTACCGATTGCACAGAAATATTCTTCATCTCAGGACATCATTGGTATCCCGATTTTTATCGACATAGTATGTCGTTAAATCTCGACTTTTAGCGACATAGTATGTCGTTAAATCCGTAAAATCCCGATTTTAGCGACATAGTATGTCGTTAAATTCCGATTTTATCGACATAGTATGTCGTTAAATCTCGACTTTTATCGACATAGTATGTCGTTAAATCCCGATCTTATCGACAGAGTATGTCTGTATAAGTTGGCCGGACCGGGCTTCCGTATGAATTCCTCTCGTGCTGTCGTGCATCGCGATACGCGTGCAACGTGTAGGTGTGTGTATAGACTATAGGACATTCGGGTTTTATCGCGGTCTTATTTCCTACGTGAAATTATTGGTTACAAAAATAAGAGGTGTGCGAGGGCACCCGCAAGGACCCGACCTAATATTCGATCTCGTTGCATTCCTGCGAGTTCGGGCTTGATTGAATAACTGTTTCGAGGTTACCCGCACGATATCGCGTTGTCTATTTATATGTCGCCCGATTCTTCCGAGGAGGTTGACGCGCGTCGTTACGGGGGTGTCAACGGGAACGACATAACCCTCACGGAGAAGAGGACTGGGGCAAACAACAAAGTGATCGAGTTCAATCTGCGTAACAACGACAGGCTCCACGGGATACAGCTGAACCTGCTCCTCTTCTGCTTGACTTTGTTTCTGGGTAACCTGGCCAACAGTTTGACCCTTGTCACGCTTTCCGTCGTCGCTCTGGCGCTTCACTGCGGACACACCACCGCATCCGTCGATTTTGGTTAGTTAAGCAATGTGTCGTACGAAATTAAATGGAACTAACTTTGAATATGTCCGTTATCAATATTTCCCAGACACACTGCTTGTGGTCGAGTCGGTGGGCATACAAATAAGTAGCAAGAAAATATTCGCTGGATTCAATTCCAGCCAATTTCTACCCTGGACTACCGTCGAGGACGTCTTCATCAACGAAGTTATAACCGGGGTGGGTCATCTTTCCGCCGATACTCTTGCCCCTTGACTATGAAGGATTTTGCAAAGCACAGCTTTTGATTTTCGATTCACTCAATGCTGGGACCAAATTGTAGCGCATCCCTCTCATCTTCCGTTTGTTGTCTCGCTGTTTCGCAGAGATTGCATAGATCCGGTAAAACATTCGATGTTCGTATGAAATTTAATTTCGACAATTATTTCCCCTTAGCAAAGAGTGCTGTACTTCCTGACCTTCGTCGTCAAGGAACTCGTCAACGGTGAACAGAGGACAAGGCTGGTTCCGTTGTTCAGAGAGTTGAAACCGTCAAAGAAATGCCTGGAATACGTGTATGGAGCGCTGGCAAGTCTGATAAAGCCGGAGCACCGCCGACGAGGCGTACATTGAACGTGCCTGGCTCTTACTGGCTCGCGCACAAGCAAAGCATATACAAATTTACCTTCAAGTATGAGGAGTCTAGCAGGTAATTGGCCGATACTAGATGTATGTCTGCGATCAATGATCTCTGTAATGCCTACTTATAAATAAACATTCCTACTTTCTGGCTGAGCCTTAATTATACTTGACCCTGACGTACTTCTCCAGACGAAACTTTTGTGAAATTTGTATTCACAAGTTTTTGCAATTCCGCTTAAAAGATGGAATTGAACCGCGACTTCGTGTATCTGCAACAAGTTTCTTTTGCTTACAGAGAGATCAAGGAATTTTTCTACAAAGATGAACTGATGAAAGTTATCAAGCGCATGATAAAATGTCAAGCCACCCAGGGCCAGCTGAGTACCTCGCATCTTTCCATCACCTGCAAGCACACGTTTTGGACACGCCAGGACAAAATGTTTGCCAAGTTGAAGTTTCGGAACAGGGACGACGCAACGGTTTTCCCTCAGGCATTCGTTCTCACGATATCCGTTCTCAAAGATCCAGAGAGTCAAATTTCTGACACAGCGATCAAAGCTGATCCGGGCACAAGTTATGCGATTAACGGCGCTGTACAATTGCCAACGATTTCTCATTGTCTCGTTAAAACAGAACTAATCAATGATGACGTCTCTGAACTGCCGAAGGATGATGCTAATTGCAACGGAACATTTGGATCTACGAATTGCCAGACCGATACGGTTGTTTTCCAGAAAACCAACAATAATACTGATCCTGCAGGGTTTTTGAACATGCCCGAACCGCTGAGTAGTACGACACAGAGGTGGGTGAGAAATAGGAAGAACGGGAAGAGACGAGATACTTGGGAAAGTTCGAGGGAGATAATTGTCATGGATAGGTGTACCATGGATACGGCTGCAAATGCTGTCCCACCGAGTATAATTGTCAGCACCGGACATAAAGATCGTTCGAAAGCCTTGTCGCGTGATTCACTGTATTATAATTCTAACGGTCGGACCGGCACAATCGAAGACAAATACCGAACAAACGGAGATAAAAATGAGACGGGGATAGACTCGGAACCATTTGCCTTAAGATCGTCGGACATCACCGATCAAGTCATGGAAGGTTTGATGTTTACCATCAGGCAGGACAAGGACAACGTCCGGGTGCTAGAACAGAGGACCAAGATGGAATTGGACGAGGTGCTAGAAAACTCGGAAAAAGTAGAAACGAAGGAGGGGGAGAGGTGTTTGGTGAATTCCAGTCTTCTCAGATTAGAGAATCTTGTTACTAAGATTGAAAAACAAGACAAACGGATGATGGATTCAAAGACGTATCACCCAATTCCTATAGTTGATAATCTAGCTTTGCTCCCGCACTACTTTCCCCCGCAACGGGTGATCAATGAACGGACAAATATCCAGGGTTCGCTGAGGAACACTTTGAAGGCTGGGGACCAAGTTTCAAACGAATCGTTCCCATCCGCGTATGCGTTAGTCCCCGTTGAATTAGCAAATTTGAACATAGAAAACAGAGGTCAAGGCGGCGCGAGTCCGCTTAATCGAAATTTGAATGGACAAAAAAAACGGAAATCCGACTCCGGAATAGAGTATATACGAGATTGGAGAAAACCGTCCGTAGTCGGAAAGAGGAAAAAAGAAGAGAAGTTTGATGGCAGCAATAACGACGATCCTACTAATGTAAATGACGATGACAATAATAATAAGTTGACTGACAATAATGATAGCCAGAATGTTATTGACAGTCAGGTTCCAATAGACATGTGGAAATTATTGCAAGACATCACTCGAGGTGTCAAAGTCATGGTTGAGCGTATCAGCGATATTGACATAATTAATGCAACAAGACCGGCTACAGTATCAGTATCCGCGGTGACAAGAAAAACACGTCGCACGTTACCGAGAAGCAGGAACTGATTAGGCTCATTGTTAGAAATATCAAAGTCATAGACTGGGAGAAGGGAATATTGAAGTACGCGAACAGTGTGCAATATGTACATATGTGTAACGATGTAAAGGAAATACAAACTCTGATTAAAGCTCACAAGCCTTTTTTATTTTATGAAAAATTCTTGGATAAATGTGTTTCAAAGAGTTGAAGAAAAAACAATACATATTCTGTTATCGCATATACCTATGTATAGTATGAGTGAACTAACCGCTTTTATATTGTTTTATTTCTTTGTTACCTAGTTCTTCATGTCATGTCAATCGAGGCTAATTGCGGCTCGTTTCAACTACGTTTGTGTAAACTAATGAAAATGCACGATTCTTACTTCCGGAAATTCAATACTGTTTCGTTTCCTCTTCACCGAATATGAATAAATCATTGTGCAATCAAATACGAAATAGTTAGTACGGTTGACGGGGGCTTTATAAAGTTTTTAATCAATCGAATGCTTATTTTTGAATTCGCACCCAACAGCACTCAATTCATCAACGAGATTATTGTGATCGTTCTTTATTGACTTATTAACAAATACATAGTACATTGAATAACTGTGCGTTTACCAGATTGCGTTGCAGAACTGGAAATCCTTATCATCTCATTTCAAGTGGTGCTTAGTTTCAAAGTTTTTGTTATCCTCCACTTGCTTGAGTGCAACTTTTAGCTCTTGAATCTTGTTTATCATACGTTGCAAGTGTTCAGCCCCCTTATCCCAAGTTTGACGTGGGTTCTCGCTCTTTGCCAACGTTCGTCTGTCACGTGCCTCCGTCATTTGAGGGATCTCAAATGTCTGAGTTGACGGCTTGAGGATAACAGATTCCATCTGAAACGGTTCGTCATAAATACGATACGGCATGAATACTATACGATATTCTTTTTGTCCTATAACAAATCAAATCGTTACATGTATGTCTCATGAATAGGTACTCACGGCAATGTTGGTTTTCAAATTCAGGTGTTTTCCGAGTTCCTCGGCACACCGTGCGGGGTATCGCTCTCGCGCGTCGCAGAGCTCAAACACTGCGTTCTCGCATTCATCCTCGATATCTGGTGCGTCATCTGAACAAAAACAAATCGTATCACGCAATGCAAATCGGTATTGACGCGAATTTCGCTGCTCAATATTTCGGTCGATGTAATCATGCAACGGCCAACAATTCTTTCAAACTACTGATCGGTGATAATTGATATGTATACCCATCGGTTCCCGCGTGGTCGTGGACGAAAGCAACAGCCCGGCTCCCGTCCACTCGCGTCGTCCCGTCTGCGTCGCGTCTGCGCATCGCGCGTGTTTCTTTTCTCATATGACCAAGTGAAGTGGCTCTCCGCTTTCGGTGGGTGCTGCCACGCGGTCGCGGGCGGCTGGAAGAGAACGAACGATAAATTGAATTTGAACCATCCGTCTGCTTTCTCGGTAGGACCTGCATAGGTACAGGTATAAAACTCGGTGCTTCTGGTCGGTTAGCCGGTAGTTGGAGCCAGTTGGAAGTGGCGTCGGCTCCGTGCGGCGGTGTCAAACAGTTTTGTGCGGTGTCAACGAACTCGGCGATTCCGTGATTCCGACCGTGAGTCGTGATACTGCGTATACATCGTACGTCCTAACCTGGTAACTGATACAGGTACGCACTCCAATTTAAGACTCCTCTTCTAAACTCTATGCGACTTACGTAGCCGAAATTACGTCTCATCTCCGATCTGAATTACGTGTCACCGGGTATGTTCGTCGCTGTACGCGTGGCAACGCGAAACGAATAAAGTCAAACCGGTATTTTTCTCGGCTGTGTGTATACTACACCGTTACGTTACCGTTCTTGACGCGGCAACTTGAAGGTATATTTCGTATCCCGTTATTCCCAGCAGCCAGCCTCTTGGGTGATCGGTCAGGTTCGAAGAATATCTCTGTATTTCTAGAAGCAAAGGAGAAACCCACCTTCCCTATCATACTACGGCTGATCCTACGTGACCGACTTGACCGTTGCCCCTGACCGGCACCGCGGTCGGTCCAAGGGGCATGTTTCAACTCCGGGATAATTTTTAAAATTTTAATTACCAAAAAAATAATTTAATTTCATCTTAAATAATTTATAAAAAATATAAAATTAGATAATAATTTTTAAACTATTAAATTTTTAATTTTATAAATAAATTATATTTTTGTGTGAAAATTTTATAAGAAAAGAATTTATAAAAATATAAAATTAAATAAAATTAAACTTTTTTATAAAAATTGCCCGTAAACTTTTTCTATTCCTATTCTCTTTCGTTTGATTGGGAATTATCCCGAGCAGTAGCCCGAAATGTTGTCTCATCTTATTACCAGAGGTGGAAAATACATTTTTGAAATACCTCACGCGTGATAACAAACCCAGACAGTTGTTAACATGGCGTGCATAGCAAATTCTTGTACGTGGGCATTGTAGCTGCGTCCGGGTGAATATACAATTTTGTACTATAATTCTCGTCCCATAGGTCGAAACAATGGGATACCTCAAGTCTTCCGGAACGGTGTTCATCTACATCGGGCTGATTCTAGCCCTGGTCGCATTTCTGCCAGGTATACCGCCGGATGCTCAATTTTCCGAGTACAGGTGAGTGAGTCTTGGAAAGAATATTCAACCCCCAATTTATTAACCAATTTTGATTCTGAAAAACTGGGTTCCATTCGGTCGACTCGAAAAGGCTTCTCATTGTTTCGTCACAACTGTATGGTCATTGGTCCAAAAGCTTTTTACACCTGCGGTTGGTCGAGCATATACTTATTTATACAGTCTGCGTGTCAATTGAATCGTGGCAGTAAAACTCTACCCATACTCAATTGAAAATTACACGTATGAAAGAACACGTTTGAAATAAAAGTTGACTCTTTATTTATTTATTTATTTATTTATTTAGTTCATTTACGGGACAAGTCCCTTAACAATTACATAAATTAGATACAAGGAAAAAAGAACGCTAGGTCTAAGTATAAGATATGAGACAAAGAGATATAATGCAACGGTAGTAAAACGTAAAAGTATAAAATAAAAATTTATCGTCTTTGTATTTATGTTCTTTCTTCGGTGCTATAATGCAATACGGTATGTATATGAGTGCGACCTGAGTAAATAATTTTCGAATTAAATATTTATGTGGGTAAGATTATCAAGTTACAAAATATGGCAGCAATATTCGTGGTATTTAATTGAATGTCTTTATTGCGCAAATAATGCTTCGATCTTGCCGACAAAGTCATCGCTTGATTGCCTTCATTTCTGTCCGTTTCATATATTTCACGTATCGCACCGTGCGCATTTTTTGTAGATTTGGTCATGTAATATTTTATTTGAAACAACGATTAATCGGCCCAATTAATTTTCACCGATAAGATTTTGCGCCGCAGCCAGAGAAAAGCTGCCCATTTGTACGCATGTTCCTCAACATACCGTTATACAGCGTGTATTTCTGACGATTGAACAGGTCTCAAGTTGGCTGGAATCGAGTAACGAGCTCTCAGGTAGTCGGATTGGTTCAGAATTGTCTGAAAGCTTATTTGTGTGCCTGTGGACCATCCCCGCCAAAAGTGGGGGCCGAATGTGACCAGAATTTTGAGCAAAACATTTAGAAATTAGAAATGAGAACAACCTCGAGTATGAAGTATACCAGTATGCGATACAAACGCAAGAGGCAGAGTTGTGAAGAGTGAACGTGGGGGAGTGTCCGGTTCCGTGTTATGAAATGATTGTACTTTCCAGCATATTATCACCACCGCTGGCATTGAAGGGTAATCTGGGCGAAAATAAGAGGCTCGACGATGCGGAAATTTTGTTCAAAGGAGAATTGAAGGGCCCGGAATCTTTTGCATCGTATAACGGAGAGTTGTACACCACCTTGCACGGCGGAGATGTCGTCAAGATAGTCGGAAAGCATATCGTACCTGTTGTCAAGTTTGGCAAACCATGCGGTTAGTTGCTCTTCCTTGCTCGATTCGGCTTTACGGTATATTCCTGCCTAGCTCTTAGGATGATTTTAGTCGAGATCTTTGGTATCTCGAGTGAAAACTGCAAGCTTGGCGTGCATTTGTTATTTATTTGGCCTACAGCGGGATTATGGATGGAAAAAGAATGCGGCAGACCGTTGGGGCTGCAATTCGATAAGACGGGCGTGCTGTACGTCTCCGATGCCTACTATGGCATCTACAAGGTGGACGTTACCTCGGGAAAATACGAAAAGATCGTCGATATTTCGAAACCGATCGAGGGTGTCGTACCCAAGCTGTCCAACAGCTTGGACATCGCCTCAAACGGAGACATATACTGGTCTGACTCGTCACGCGAATATCTTCTGCAGGATGGCGTTTACGCGTGCCTCGCAAATCCTTCCGGCAGGTGAGAGCTCGCGCTAACTTCTCACGTTATCTATCTACCTATCTACATCACTTGTTCAACATTTTTCAGACTGATCAGATACGATGCCGCGACCAAAAGGAACGTCGTATTAGTGAATAATCTCAACTTCGCCAATGGGGTCAAGCTGAGCAAGGATGAAAGCTTCGTGGTAGTGGCAGAGACCCTAAGCTCCAGCCTGATAAAGTTCCATTTGAAGGGCAGCAAGGCTGGTAGAGCGGAGCCGTTTGTTCAAGGACTTCCGGGTCTACCCGACAATATCCATACGGACGGAGACGACGGATTCTTGGTGAGCCTGGTATCGAACGTGGACGCCGATCACCCTGGCATTACGCAAACCCTCGCGCCACATCCCCACATCAGAAGGCTGCTGTCCAGGCTTCTCTACTTGCTAGAAGCCCCGTTCAAGCTTGTCCAAGACGTTTATCCAAATATTTATTCGGAGAGGGCGACGCATTGGATCGGACACTTTGAGAGCATCGGACCGCTGCATACCGTGGGCGTCACCGTGCTCAGGATAGACGCTAGCGGCAAAGTAATAGACGCGTTGTACAGCAAAGACGGAAAATGCTCTTCCATAAGCTCCGCGTTCATTTTCAAAGATCACCTATACCTCGGCTCGCCATTCAACGAATATCTAGCCAGGGTGCCGTTGAAACAGGCGTTCCCCTTGATGAAACCGGTCGTGCAAAATATTGTCCGCGAAAAGGTTGTCGACAAACGGGAAGTTAAGGAGCCACCAAAACCAAGCGCAGCTTCGACACCTCCGCCTCAAACGACGCCGAAACCAGTGACAACTACCCCGAAACCGATCACGACTACGACTACCCCAAAACCGACTACGACTACCCCAAAACCGACTACGACTACCCCAAGACCGACTACGACTACCCCAAAACCGACTACGGCTACTCCAAAACCTGTCACTTCGACGCCAAAACCAACTCAGACACCTGCCAAGGAGCCAGCGTCGTCTGCTTCAACGACACCTCGGCCACCTCAGCAGCAGCAGCAGCAGCAGCATGCAGCGGCGAAACCAACGAAATCGGCTGAACCAGTGCCACGGGCGCCTGCATTGCCACCCGTACGAAACGCACCGGTGAAAGAGGCAACTCCAAAGCCCGCGGATAAACCGAGTAACGTTCAAACATCGCCACCACCTCCAAACAATGCTCAGAAGGTACGGCCACCTCCGAGCAACGCTCCAAAGTCACCGCCATCATCTCCGAGCAACGCTCAGAATACACCACCACCTCCGAGTAATGCTCAGAAGACGGCGCCGCCTCGACCTCCTCAAAATTCTGAAGAGCTAGTTAAGCCAGTGGAGGTGAAAACTGTGAAGGAGCCGGAAGTGAAGAAAACTGAACAAACGAAAGAAGCGGGAAAATCGCCGGTAGCTACCCCCACACTCCCGCGAAACTGATGTAATTTCCGGACGCTGAGTGGCTGTTCAAACACGGAGGAGAATCAAGAGTCACCCGAGTTCCAAGGTGACAACTGTTCTCTGTTTGTCGGGACAATTAACAATTTATAAACCAATTTTCTACTCTCGTATGATTTAGTTTTAAAGGCGGTTCGAATCTGTAATGTAACATAATTATAATGCGATGCGGGTTGCGCCACAATTATTCTTGGATTGTGTATAATAAGTTCGTGAGAATATCGCGTTCCCCCTTGATTACACCTTCTACGCGTTCACGAGGGCCATATGAGAACTGTTGAGCCACAACCCTCCCGACTATCGATCATTCCACCAATTTTTTACCTTATTCTCATCGTTACTATCACTTTTACTGTATATTATTTTAATTGCTGTGATCACTCGCGATTCGGGGTGTGCGAAATCGATCGATTCTCGTTGCATCGGAATTACTTGTTAAAAATCGCGTTGAAAGAATTGTGATTATCAATATTATTTTTTTGTTGTGCCTTTGAACATACTATGTATACGTTATAGATCGGGTATCATTCCATCGATTTGCCCCATGCCACAACGAGTGTGGTACATATCGTTGCCGGAATACCATACTGTATATGTATGCATCGACACATATGGTACTATCGAATCGATAAAGTAGGAAACTATATTATTCGTTATTATTATTATTATTATTATTATTATTATTATTATTATTAAATACTCGACATTCCGAGATTCGAAGTTTGTATCAAAGTGCAGCTGATTCTGGGCTAATCGTTGAATGCAAGTGTGCGGTGAGCACGGCTATGCGTTGCACTCATTCCAAACCTGCACACCATGCCCGATTCTGTGAGGGTTGAAAGATTCGACAACCTGTTGAACCGTATTTCGTTGGTATTTTGATCATCAAAGGAAGTCACGTGGGCAGTTGTGAAAAAAGTCGTGTGCCAATCATAATGTTGTATATACGTAAAAATACAATATTGCTCAATTCTCCAATCGACTCCCAGTTGTTGTTGTTCTTGTTACCGTTACCATTCTACTTATTATAATATTATTATTCATATGATTATTGTTACTGTCGTTGTTATTATTATGATTACTGCGGTATTTTGGTATTATTGGTTCGCAGATATTATATTGGCATCTATTTATCGACCCAATGATGTCGAGCTTTGATCATGATTGGAAAACTATGGGTTTATCACGCGGAAGGGTCTAGACAGAGTACACGTATCGTTTGGAAAAGATACTGCAATAAGGTTCTTATTCATTGCGTGCAGAACATATTATACATAGTACATGCATACATATTATACTATTCACTGTACTGCAGTGAATAGTTCTGTTCTGTACCATATACATGCATACATATACCGACGCAAAATACAGGGAACAGGCAACTCACCGATCCCGGTAGAAATGTCCCATTACCGCCAGACGTACGTGTATAAGGTTGTAGTAGAAGGTACGGGTCATACTATTATCAATTCATAATTAATATGCTTCCAACTTTCATCTCGAATCGAAATACATTCCGTGTCAACGTTACGTATGCCTTATCCATTCATCCGTAAACGCGTGTACGTGCGATTCGTGCACCCGCGGTTGGGTACTACATACATGTACACCCATGCACAGGGAACCGTGTATAGGTATAGGTATACTATAATATGTGTATACGCCGAATTGTTACGAATATTCATTTGTGCTGTTTGTTGGGGTGATATGACTGTGTGGGGAATAAAATGAAGGAATTTTTCCAAATCTTTTTATCTCGTATAGTAAACGTTCCTATTGAACTATTATAATATACTTGTACCCAACGCCTGTCCACTCGTCTAACAACACCTGGTCCTCGCCACCCTTCTATTAATGAGGTTGAAACTTATTTTGGCAGAAACAGTATCCTCCACCGTTCACTGACGTGTCGTATTCTCCTCAATTGCATCCCTCGCCGGCCCCTTATTCTCTGCGCTGCGCTGCTTCGATTCGTCACCGTTGCCGGCGAGCATACCTACACGAATGCAGACAATATACATAATCTCCCTTTGAAGATACCCACACGCGTACATTGTATCTCCGAGCGCCGGGTACCGTACCACAGCTCATCGTCAGCCGTGGTCGTGTGGATCGGTATACATGTATGCGGCGACTGGTGCTGGCGTTATGTGGATGGATTATTGTAGGTATACTATAATATCGGTATAATGGTACTAATTTCTATTGACACAACGATGAGCACCTCTGTCGGAACACCTGAATACTTAATAAACGGATGAAATTAACATTAATAACAACTGTCGCATCCACATTTTTTCCGACGATGTACGAGAACAAGAGGACAAGAAAACGAGTAGACAAATATATATTATAGTCCTGTTAGTCGCCCGCGACAGCTCCGACCCAGAAGAAGGTCCCCGAATATTTATACACCCATAACGTTGATACCACTTGGGGTACATCGCATAAGTTTCCCCATTAGTCAATTACACACGAGTGTAATTGTCGTTGCTCGTCGCAGTGTCTTTCACTTTTTTTATTTTTCTTCTCCTTCTCTCTCTCTTTCTCTTTTCGAAAATCGAAAACCCCTTATCGCGGGTTCTTTCGTCGACTTGTTCATACGTCTCGAAGAATCATTGTTCATCGCAACGGTTGGCGCACGGATCGCCAAGGCTACATCGAGGTGTAATGGAAGCTGGTGACGACCGTTCGAATCCGCCGAGAATTGAGGTACGGAAATTTAATGATAAGGAGAATAAAAAAAAATAAAAAAAATAGCAATCTAATTCGATATATGTCGTACATACGGTACACGGTCGGAAAGTGTTCGCCCGTGTTACGCGACCGTACTCTCGATTATCCTAAACGTTATATGCACAACATATGCATGAGCCAATCGAGAAGCTGGACGAATATTTGCTAAAATTTTTTGTCATGAAATTTGCACCCGGGTGAAGTGAAGCTAAACTTACCACCAGGTACGGTTTTAGAGTCCTGATGGGCGAGGAAAGTGTAATTATAATATTCTAGTCAGCTGACACTCCGTTACACTTTCAAAATTCGACAATACCGAGGGATGTTCGCCGAAGTCCGGTCCCTCGACGAAATACAGTGTTTCAGTAACTCTCCGGATAATATAATATAAATCGAAATATCTCCACCTTATTTGACCAATTTTTACTCAGGCGTGCAGTACTATATAGGAGAGCGACGTGGTATGTACATATTATCTGTTGTGTTTGGCAGACGACGGACGAAAGTAGAGACGAGGCTAGTTTGAAATCACCGATTCTCTTAGATCTTGATGAGAATAAGAAACAGCAGCAAAGACAACAGCAGCAACGTCGACAACAGCAGCCACACCGGCGGTCAGGAACCATCATTTCCGAATCCGTGGCATCTGCTGTCCCAATCGTTGAAACCGGTACACGTATGTACATACATACATACTCGAGCATTGTGCACCTATGTGTTATAATCATTACTACAATTACACTTCTTGGACGCGTTTACGTAAATTTCATAATATCTCGTCGCAGAAGTATCGTGCAGTGGATCGGTACATTTGACTCGACGCCAACCGCTGCGAAAACGATGGCACCGCGAGGCGACGTTCTTCGACCATCGGTCCAGTCCTGGCGAAGGCGACGGCGAAGGTGCAGGATCAGCCGAAGGCGGAAATGCTGGCAAAGTGATAATGATCCGCGTACCAGAACCGGAAGTGGTCGGTTCCCATTCGCATTTGGAACTACTTCATCAAGCCCATATTAGGCCTGTGCACAGAGAACCCTCCCAGAGTGAAAAGGGTTGGTAATGTTCTACTCAACTTCCAACTATAGAGGGAGTCACCACCCGATTTTCCACTTATCTAAAATACCTCCATCAATGACCTTTCAACCCCAGCTATACCTGCTCCCACCATTGAGGCTGCATTCGGTCACTACATCGTCCAGGTATTATACGATAGGTATGCTGATCAACGTTGTTTATTATCAAATAAGGGACGACAGTGCAGCGCGACAACAGTTTGAGAGCCAGCTTTGGTTGTATATTGATCTCAAGAGGAAATTAATAAGTACCGTGCACGGTCTGTCTTAGAAAGTAATCGAGAATCCTCTGATATACGGTATGAATACACTCAGATATCGCGTCCAGTTCTCTACGCGCTTCGATAGATTATCTTTACGCGTCGACGGTCGTTTATGTTTCTGTTGGAATCAGGTGGGATCCTCTCGTACAGGGTTTTCGTCCTTGTTATCGTTCGAGATCTACCGTGATTGATGTTTCTTTTAACACCGCCGAAGATGTCCAAGAGTTCCAAAGCTATACGCCTAAATCCGCTCCTTTTACCCGCACTTGCAGGCGTAGGAGCCACGGGCTCTGATTCAACCTTGTTCGATCTCAACCGGAAGCCGTGGTTCTTGTCTTTATCCGCGTACTCCCCGTCGTAGTGAAACGAGCCTCTATCTTCATCCGTAACCACAGTCGCGTTGTGCGATCCTCTAGCAAGGACCTCTTTCGAGGGAAATTGGCTCGACTTTGAATTCGAAACAGATTCACCATCTCCCGGATCGTCGTTCCGCGTCATTCCAATCTCGTCGCGCGGCGGACACTCGGCAATCATAGACTCCCAGTGTTGCGATGCCGGACTGGCTCCTCTACCGACCGTCGTTCGGTTCGGGTCCCGTATCGGTGCAGGGACTACGGACACGAGAACCTGTCGAGTGCGATGCTTGATATCATTCGTCTGTAATTCGATGGTACCGTTCGATCGGTGCCGCGAACGAGCGTTGATTCGGTTGATCTCACTTCCTTCGCCCTTTTCTTTAACGTCACACATTTGCATCTCCCCCGTTCCCGTTTTTGCCAGTCCGACTTTTATCGTCAAATCGTTTTCGCCCGGCAACCCTCGACGGGCGTAGGGATGACTCGTATCAAATTTGAGAACGTTATCATTGTTGCGGTCGAATGATACCGCGAGCTGTTCCACGTGCTCCTTCGCTCCTGCCGTTGATCGTGATTTTTCCGTTTCACCCTTGACGATTGCGTCGTGCAGCTCGGTAATGCGAATCTTGTCCCGAAGCCCGGATATCTTGGAAAGAACACACATGGCTGTCATGTGGTCGCGGAGGTGAGGCAAGGGCTGCTTGAAGCTGTGACGGTCATTCAGTCTCGTCCCTTGATTGAGGACACACACACACGGTCATATAATAAATATGTTTCTGCAATGTATACTCTTTACGTTTCTGTATATTTTGTTATTCGGATTAAGTGACGATAAGCGTTTTATTTTTGACAAAGAGGTAACCTTTTCGACTCGCTTTCATAACATCGAGTATGAATTTCGTCTCCCGCTTCAATCTCGAACCTGGGCGGAATTTTTTTTTGCCCTCTGTCGCATGTTGTGGCTTATTATCTCATGCCGGAGAATCTCTCGTGTCCATGAATTTTGGAGAAGAAAAAGGATTTCAGACAAAACTGTTACTGTACTATTAATGGCTTGAAGCGAGCATAGATTCATTATGAAATGAACGAGCTTTAAACAATTGGTCGAGGGTACATCTCAGTTTTGTCATTTTTGCGTTCCAGATTACAAAAAGTCAGCCTGCGACAGGGAAAGGACACGGATGCGCGACATGAACCGAGCCTTCGAGCTTTTGCGATCGAAACTCCCGGTGTGCAAGCCTCCCGGTAAAAAGTTGTCAAAGATCGAGTCACTGAGGCACGCTATAACGTACATCAGGCACTTGCAGAGCCTGCTGGAGCCCTCGTCGTACAGCGCCGCGGGTATACCGGCGAGATATTTTTACGGAGGCCTCCACCATCACCAGGTGCACCAGGATCAACCCCCGAGATGGGAGCCAGTGGCAGCCCCGACCTACGCAGATTTCTATCATCATCACGATTTTCACCCAGGCCCTCCACCTCCTACCCACTATTAATGATTGACGAATAAGTAGGTATAGGTATAGGTATAGGCCACATGGTTGTTCGATTGTCTCACAAACTGATTGTGCGGATTGGAAGTTATATACACACAAATATACAACATACCTACCTAAATCTTATTTGCTGACGAATATCATTATTCTTATATGTAGGTATATGACACGGTGTATTATTTCAAATTACGCCCGATTGAAATGTCTTGAGAAATATAGAGCATTCTCCATTCAATTGACGATGTAGCTCTAGTTTTTGTGATATCCTAATGCGTAATTTAAAGTTTGTCACCCTGGACAGCGATGCGCAATGAATTTGTGTCTATTTCGGGTGGAAATTCAAATATCACGTTGCACAATGAATTTACAGAGATCGCGAGACGCGAAAGCTCCCAGGCTCCAGCTAAGCTAAGGTATGCGATGATTACGAAAATAGTTCTTCAAGAATTTCATTTAAACAATATAATGTGAGCACGTTCCTTGTTTCTGATAACGCGTACAAAAATTTATTTAGGAATAGGTCTTTATTGTGGGTATGTACATACATACATACATACATTCAAGTACGAGTTGATCCTTTCTTCATGGACATTACAATTGTATCTTCTATCTTTCATCCGTAGCCACTGCACGCACAGAGTGTACGGAATTCGGTTTATCAGACCTCGTTTGAGGTGTCACGTAGTCCTAGTGTTCGTTTCAAGTTCCTTGCTCGAACAACTGGATCTCCGCAGAATCGAGCTTGCGTAACGAGCCATTCTCGACGCGTACGATCCAACGGACGTTCCGTTCGACGACACGCCGCTGTCACATCGTACTTTCGCGATCGCTGTGGGAATTGAGGCAGAGTTATAATTGCCATATACCGGATGAGCTGCGTTTTAAATCTTATCTATAGTATACTTGCATCGGCGACCGTTTTTGCGTGCTTCACCGGGGTCTCCCATCGCCGAGTGGCGTGAACGAACGCGGTCCATCAGGGCCCTCGAGAGGTCGCGATTCAGCGCAAGATATATCCACGGATTGACGCAGCTGTTTAGACTACTCATTAAAGTCAGGATGGTGAACGCGGCGCCTGTAACAACGCGATGGTACCTAATACTTATGTAAACCGAGAGGCTATTCGCTGACAGATCGGGTATACATATAATTGCAGAGAATGCGATTCACGTAGATTGCAAAGCGATGGTTATCAAAGTGGTTTGCGATATCGGGAAGTGTATTACGTATGTTGTTGTATCATTGATCAGCTAATCATTCAGAGACACGGGTAGGACAACGAGGCAGCCGGTCAATCAGGCGAATTACCTGCGAAGAAGGAGGAGGTCGGGGCGTCCGGGTCCCAAGTAACCCAGAGCAAGGATGCGACGAAGGGGCTGCTGGACGCGGCGTAGAAACTAATCACAGCAATCATTTGCTTGACCGAGTTGATTTTCGCGCGTGAGATCACGGTCCTTTGCCGTAGGAGCCCGCCATGCGTCCCCCGAGCTTCCCCGACGATCCCGGTATTGTTCCATATCACAAGGCAAATTGACGCGTACGTAAAGGCGAGGACCAGAAGCGGTAATATGAAGACCGAGATGCTGTACCTGCCAAAAGATGCCAACCGTCTTTCGTCTTTCGTCTTTCACACACATTTCAATGCCCATGTCGACCAATTTCATTGGAGATTGTGACCAAGTTGGGATGTTGATTCAAACTATCATTGCGATTATTATAATCACCATGTGACGTAGGCCTGTTGCCCGGACGGCGGGTCGAACGTAGCCCAGCAGTCCCAAACGCCTGGCGAGGCTTCTTGGTACGAGAAAACGATAGTCTGTCAAGAGACGGTCAAGTAATGTTAACTGTGTTTACCGCATGCAGTGTCAATATTCCAGGTTACGCTGCAATGTATCGAATTCATAATTCGTACACTCTACTATCATTGTCCCGCGCGTTACCAGCAGATGGCGGGAACGTTATACCTGTGGTGTGCAGAGGACCAAGGACAAGCCCCAGGCAATGTAGACCATTACTTTCGATCTCCTCGATGTAACGCTGCAATAGGTGAGCGGGTGGCAAACTGCCTGGTATCTGTCCAACGCGGTCGCTGTCAGAACGTACGAGCTCAAGTATGGTCCGAGCGGCTGACCGAACTTGATCAGTTTGCAGAGAATCGGTCCACCCCGAAACCTGGTAGTGAAAAGTATCGTATGAGTGGCTATATATGTACTAGCTGGTCTATATATGTATACTATAGTAGGTCTACTTCGGGTGCAACGAGATTCGTGTGGAGGTTTATTATTACCTGAAGGTAATCTCCCAGACGAGTTGCGGGAGCACGTTGAGCAGTGCGGTCAAGAGGTCGGCTATGCTCAGGTGTAGAATGAAGAAGTAGATCCTCGTGAGCTTCTTTCTCGGGGTGTCGTGTCGCCGGAGGTAGAGGGCGAGGATGACCAGGGAATTCCCCGCGACTGCAACGACGAACATCGCGGCGAGAGTCGCCACTTCCCAGTTCGCCAGGTAATCATCCCGCTGATCGTTGTTCTCCGGTGAAATTGTGTCGTTGCACCTGTCCTCGACGAGGCCGCTGCAGTCAGAGTCGACGCCGTTGCTCATCGTTCCAACACCGCCAGCTTCTGTGATTCCAGTCGCTGGCTTGTAGCAACGCGCGGCTCACGATTTTCTAGTCATTGATATAATGACGGTAGTGGTAATAATTCGAGCAACACATGTACGGCAATTAGTATACTAATATGTATATTAGTAGGCATATCTACCTTCGAGTCGCGATGATCTCCAATCAAGGTTCGGCTCCGATCCAACACAGGTTCTTTCTTCCACGTGGAAGATAAATTAACGATAGTCACGGTTTTGCATACTATTTTATACTATAGGAAGATTGTACACCTACGAGTGTGTACCACACGCGGTTTCTGCCCTCGGCTATACTATATCACACTATAATACTTGTTGCATTTCATTTCTCGTGTATGCAGAGTGTGAGTTGTGTTCAATCATGGTGACGATGGAACGTTATTGGTTTCTTCATTTGAACGAAAAAAGACCATTGTTTGCGTATACATTTGCATTGCAAAGCCTTTTTTAATTATATAGATAGGCTGACCCCTGGTCTGAATTATACGCTTATTGCTGCGTATGCGAGTACCTATAATACGATACGCGTGAATTCATATCGACGTACGATAGTATGCCATAATACGCGTATAGGTAGGTAGGGGAGAGGCGGGCAAAATGGGCCCTCCTAAAAAATGTTTGGCCTTTTCCAAAATTGAGAATTTTCCGAATTCCATTATTTCTTGCTCTAGCAAACTTGAAACACCAAATCGACTATATATCTTTGAAACATAGCGAGTGGCGGGCAAAATGGGCCGCCTAATGACCAACGCCTCAAGTAGAGGTTTGAGTCAATGGATCTTCTAATTTCTACCAAAAAACAATAACTCGACCGATGTCGAGTGTTGAACGCCCTTACCTGAAAAGTCCGAAAATTAAAAGAAAAAAATTCAAAATTTTGTCATTATTTTCGTATTCACTTCAGAATCCCTCAAACATGAGATTAGCTATATATATAAGACGCCCCTAGAGAAAGTGCGGGCAAAATGGGCCCCCTGAAAAAATATTCGTACTTTTTCAAAATTGGAAAACGTTCTCTAAATTTTACTACCTATGATGCACTTGCTCTAGGAAACTTCAAATATCAAATCGACTACATATTTTGACAAGTCAGGGAAAGTGGGCAAAATGGGACCGTAAAAGGGTGGCCCATTTTGCCCGCGTCTCCTGAAGCTGTCAAAATATGTGGTTGATTTGATGTTTGTAGTTTGTGATGGCAAATGAATCATGATATTGAGAAAGTTTTTCAATTTTGAAGAAGGTTGAAAATTTCCAGGGGTGCCCATTTCGCCCGTCTTCTGAGTAGTCAAGACATATTTGATCTGATGTCCGAAGTTTGCTAGGGCAAGTAAATAATAAAATTTAAAGGACATTTTTCAATTTTGAAAAAGTACGAATATTTTTTCAGGGGGTCCATTTTGCCCGCACTTTCTCTAGGAGCGTCTTATACATAGCTAATCTCATGTTTGAAGGATTCTGAAGTAAATACGAAAATAATATCAGCATTTTTGAAATTATGAAAAAAATGAAAATTTTTTTGGGGGACCCATTTTGCCCGCCATTTTCGGACTCTTCAGATAAGGGCGTTCAACACTCGGCATCCGTCGAGTTACCGTTTTTTGGTAAAAATTAGAAGATCCATCGATTCAAACCTCTATTTGAGATGTTGGTTCTTTGGGGGGCCCATTTTGCCCGCCTCTCCCCTATACTATACCGATGTGTCTTGCCGCCTGCCGGGGTCTTGCTTCTCACAATCAGAACCGTCGGGAATCTTAGCACAGGCCGATCATTCCGACGATGTTACGTGAAACTGTTATATTTTACGTACCGCGCGTTATACCTACATGTCAAATGCGTGTAATTACGGGGTACGTATAATTACGACGACGATGACCATAATGGCAATTCATGAAAATTAAAATTGAGCGAAATATCACCAACCGACAAACAAATGGTCCAGCGCACTTTCATTCCGGTGAACGAGACAGGATTGTTTAAAAATCGTAGGTAGGTATAATGTAGAATGCTACGACTGTTCTCGCGGGAGCGGATTATCATTCGATCATGTCGTCGTACGCAGTGGGATTACTGTATCCAGAAGGGGGCTAGTATCGGATAGATTTGGAAGGGATTCAGGTTCGTGTAAGCCTTCCTTATATCGAAGGTTGTGGACGATCGCAATAGTGCTAGCGCCTAGGGTATCATTGAAAACATGAGACACACCGTAGTGTGGTTACAATCATAGCTGGTTTCTAAATAACTTGTAGGTATACGCAATATCTCTTTCCGCTCACCACATCGTAATTCTCTTCTCACATCGGACCTATAAGGCGCAAGTGATGCCTCGTGGATTGCCATGTCGTGCAGTGCCGCTCGATGTCATGGCACTGATACACCTATGTATGTTGATTTTGAATACATTCCCGCTTCGTCGTCGTCTGTCGTCTACAGTCGCGACGTTTAATTAGAGTTTCTCATTGGTCATTTCAGCTGGACTCGGGCTGTGATTGGCTAGAGTCAGCGACTCAAGTGCGCGCCGCGAGTCTCGACTCTCGAAATATCGAAGTTCGAAGTCAGGCTCGTCAGCTGTGATCTCGCAATGGCGTCCACTCGCGTCTGATTGCGGCGCGTGACTCTACCACTCTCGTATTCCGTATTCCCTCGTGTAGTAGTGTATCCCAGGCGTATTCCCCGTGGTATATGGTCTATTCGCAAGCGATGGTGCCGACGAGGGTGTTGACGTGAACCTTAAACGTGTTATTTGACGGTTGTTGCCCGAATAAATCCGTTGTCGCAAAATGGAGAATCCAGTTGGCATACCGCCTATAAAAACCAACAATCCAGCTCCTACGGTTGAACAAATCAATGCCGACAGAATAACCCAGGTAAATTAACGACTTTAGGTTAAATTTGATCCCCAAGTCGTAACATCGTGAGTAAATAATTCTAGTTCGCGGCGAAACATAACCCCAATTCGGTTATCGGATCGGCTCTCTGTCAGATTGCAAAATTTTGGTTCGTTTAGGTTAGAGTCGGTTTGTTTTGACGACGGAACGAACACGAGCACGTACGTAAGACGTTACCGGTTACGTCTAATGGCGCAGAGGTTGAATCTTGTGATTTGTTTGCATCGGAATCGTCTCTTACGCGTAAATTAAATTGTGATTCTTTCGATTTTCAGTTGGCCAACAAGTACTGGGCGCCGCACACGGCTGACTCACGCCTCAACTTTGATCCGCAGATCGTCGAAGATATATACATTCAAGAAATATGCGCCTCAAAGTTTTCTATCCGTCGAATAATGATGCTCGAGTTCAGCCAGTATTTAGAAAATTACTTATGGCCGAATTACAAGACGGCGGAGGCTTCGCACAGTCACATGATGTCCATTGTCGTGATGCTGAATGAAAAGTTTCGAGAGAGGGTCCAGGTGTGGGAGGCATTCTCCAAGAGTCCCTCAAATTTTCCCGGTTTCTTTCAACAAGTTCTCGAGGCTTGCCTCAACGAGAGTACCATGGATTTTGATCTGAAAGAACAGACGGCGCTGATCGTCTTCTTGAACCATTGTTTCAATTCTATGGAAGTTGCCCTCGTCAGGGAGGAGGCCAAGCGGCTGGTCTCCTTGTCCATGTGGGTCTCTCTGCAAAAGGGTAGGCGAGATTCGGAATTCAAAAAGTTTCCAAAGTGGAGAAAGTACTGGAAGATTATACAGAAGAAAGACAAGGCGGAGCTCAGGGAGAAATTGGACTGGGAGCGAAGATTCTTACAGCGTCTGATGGTCAAGTTCATGACAGTCCTGGAAACTGTACCGCTAGAAGGTGAGTGCATCAAAACTGCGACGTCGTCCGTTCTTACGCTTACGATATTTACATGTCGGTGTAAATACT
Source organism: Euura lappo (assembly GCA_018257835.1). Classification (NCBI taxonomy): domain Eukaryota; kingdom Metazoa; phylum Arthropoda; class Insecta; order Hymenoptera; family Tenthredinidae; genus Euura; species Euura lappo. The sequence continues at coordinate 119,863 of JAEUYN010002084.1, read as the reverse complement.
CACTCATCCCCGTCATTTTCATACTTCAGGTGTTGTGTTCCCGGACAAGATTCATTACTGCGAAAGGTTTCTGGAGCTAGTCATCGACTTGGAAGCTCTACTACCTACCAGGCGTTTTTTTAATACCGTGATGGACGACAGTCATCTGGTGGTACGCTGTCAGCTATCAAATCTGGTGCGTCGACCGGAAGGAGGACTCTTCAACCAAGTGAGTAATAGACTCAACTATTTTGCTTCTTTATTCGTGGATCGATGGTAGGGCAGGGATTGAACGACGCTCGATTTATTGCATAGGGATTTGCGAACCTTTATTTATATTAAATTCATTAGTCAGACAAGGTGATTTGTATGAAAACTTGCATAGTCAAGGAAAACATCCTTACCGTAGTTTTCAAGTTGAACCAGGGTGTGTGTTTTTGGTCTCTTTCAAATTCTCGTTTCACAGACGTTTGAGCAAACGACGCGATCGTCAACTTGGCAAGTGTTCGAGCAAACCATCCAGTATGTATATAATATAGCGTACGTGTATAAAAATCTGAGATCGCTGCGGCAGATAACGTGCGGCGTGTATTATAATATATTATAAATAACTGCAAACGCTCCAATAGCAAAGGCACTTTGGAAGGTACAGAGTTACTTTTGGTTCGATAGAATCTAATCCTATTTGAGAAATTTGCTTCACCTAAAAATATCTCTCTCATTAAAAGTAGGAAAGACATTTTTCTATGTCTTCGTTGCGTCGCTCTGTTTTTCTTTTCTTTTCTTTTTTTTTGCGTAAAAGAAGTGTAAAACCTTAAGTACATCGGCACGGGTAGACTTGTACCAAAATTAATTAAAATTAGTCGGCCTAGTATTCCAAAACTAGTATCGATAATATAGACTTGGGTCAGGCGTTATTGAATATTCGTAGCGCCGGTCTGTATGATAAGTATTATGTAAAATGATTGGTCCGTCTCGGAATGTGAGTTCCTTAAATTACTCGAGAGCTGAATTAGCAGCGGACAACGTAACGTCGGGCGTCAAGTTATCCCACGTTCATAGCTGTCATTTCTTCGCCCCAGTCTAGGCCTTGGGTCGTCCCACCTGGGCTACAGCAGTTGCACGTCTTTCTTAACAAGAAAGTGACCCTTCGTTGACCAAAGACGCACACATACAAGATTAGAACTGCTTGCAGCAAATTAACGACAATCTGGCAATAGAGAAGCTCGTGTCTTATCCAAGAGAGTAGGGTAAATACCCAGGCTATTCCCATTATGACGAACAGAGATACGAACATTCTAAAACTGTATTTCATTTTGAGGTGAATCCTGCCGTACGTATTCATTCGCCTGATTGATTTTACCGTCGTCGTGACGAACCATAAATTGATAACGATCGTGAATGCGACGGGTGTGAAAAATACGGCTATGCCCAGCCATCCTATTGTTTCTTGGGGTGCGTTGAGGTTGCCACCGACGGTAGGTTTGTTCGTATCCAAGACAAAGTGGGCAAATATTGCCATAGCCGTCATAGCGGCGGTCGAACTCCAAACATAGATAGAGTAGTAACAATACTTCCGTCCATCCGTCACACGGAGAAAGATGTTGCGCGAGCTGAAAGTCTTCCATATGTAGTAGCCCAAGCTGTTGAGCCAGAAGAACGCCGAGAGCAGCGACACGTACGTCACCGTATCTGCAAATGAAATACATCCCTCCTCGTTAGTCTACCGCCTTCTCCGATCTTCCTATTATTTGCTCGGCTAACTTACCTGCAACCATAAAGCTGACGTGATTGCTAAATTCGGTGAAAATTCTGACCATGTCCGCGCACTGGCTGGCTACAAGACACAGTGTCATGCTCGTGACGATGTTACCGATCAAATTTCTCAATTGGGGCAGAACGCAGTAGACAACGGCAACAACGAGGTAGCAGGCAATGGATATTGCTCGGAAGACGGGTTCGACGACTCGCCTCATCAGGTCCTCCGTCGGCATGAAATGTTCCTTCGCCGGCAGGCAGACACGCGCATAGACCTTGGAGCTGTCGTTGTTGGTCAATATTATCTTGTCGGCGCAGTAGTTGCCGAACTCGTGGTCGTAGCAGAACTTGTCGCCGCTGTCCTTGCTCCCGTCGTCGAGTTCACTTCCCCGTAGCGCAGCCTCATCCCCGTCTGGCTCGCCCTGGCCGCATCGCGTGCAGTGGCGTAGCTTGCCGGAGGGCAGTATCATCAGCAGATCCATGTTCAGCGTAGGAGCATGGAAGATGTCCCATTGCTTTTCGGTACTTTTACATTTTGGCATTCCAAACTCTAGTTCGAACTTTGGCTCGACAGCCAACCGGTGGCCGTGTTCGTCCGTGAATTCCGGCCTCCAGGACTTGGTCTCACTCTTCGTTTCTCTTATAGGCCTACATCGGCGGTCCAGCATCAACTCGTTCGATTTGCAACATTTGCCGATCTTAATTGAACTCTTGCTCGTGTGGAGCGACGACGACGGCGCGGACGAGTCCTGGTATACGGCCAGGCCAAGGGCGAGATGCGCTATTATTAACGTAACAGATGTAACCGGTACGTGCATCGCGCCCGAGTAAACACCGAGTTTGTACTTTCGTAACCTGGTTTCACGGTAACGCGTCTCACCTGTCAAGCTCTGATACTCGCCATTGGCGGTTGGCCTCGGTCGCCTCGTCTAGGCCGTTTGTCAATCGTCCGGTACACGCTCAATGCCCCCACCCCCCGCCCTGGACCCATGACGCGTCGTACCTCTCCTCGCCGCCCCTACTCCCGAGCGTCACCCATTGATCGAGCATACTACCGACGCGACATACGTATAGCTTGTATCCCCCGAGCCTCTCCGAAGTCCGATCTAACATCTTCCTTCATAGTTAGACGCAACTTGGAAAGTGGAACTATCCGTGAGTCGACCCTGCCGCATCGGATTGGTGCGCCCCCCCGTGCTAATAGAGGGAAAGTCCGACGCTTCCAGTCAACTAACCTCCGTCAATAACATAGTCCGCGACATCGTGTACTGCCGTACCGGGCATCCGGTCATGTGCTGGACATACCTAGTGGCTAGGAGGCAAACGCAGTGGTTCATTGTATGGACGAGAGAAAGAGAGAGATTTTTTTGCACCGTATTTTAGCTAAGAATAGCCACCGACGGGTACAGAACTCTGAACCGAAAAAACTGGACTTTCCGTCCCGACTTCCATGTTAGGGGAGAGGGGTTGATGTATTCCGTAATAATTGTTTGCATGTCGAAGAAAATGTTGGTTTATTCGGTTCATTCACAATTTCGCTGCTCGAGTTTTCGGAGGTGGCATCTTAACAGAATAGTTAACAGTGAAACCTCGTTTATACGATTCGTACTTGTGCGTCTTTCTCGTTTATACGTAACATTTCTTTGGTCCTGACAGTAAATTTGCAGTGCTAAGGTATTCCACTTCGACGTAATTCGCACTTGTATGTAATATTCATCCGTTCCCCTTGAAAAGCGTATAAATTAGGTTTCACTGTGCTAACTATACATACATTTCACGCTATACAAGACGAGCTTCAAATACTCGTCTAATTTTAAGCTTGTGTTATGTTCAACTATAATAGTTAGTACCTACTTATAAATCACTCGATGCGTGCGTAATGCATGCAATAATGAAGAATTTGATATGAGATTATACTCGCATACCTATACGTGTGTGAATCGGCAGAAATCACAACGAGTCGATGTATGACATTTATTTGAATCGCACAAGTTAGTTTATCAATTAGGACCATATTATACACACGTGTGTGTAGGCACTCGAGGAGTACAACAAGTTTGTGTTCGCAGTTGAGAGATTCGTTATTTAATTAGATTACACGTATGATATAGGACCAAGTATACCACAGTCAGCTGTGATACGTGTATGCGTGCATACATATAATATACATACGAGGTAAGCGGTTATAAGTGCGGAAGTATACGTGTGCCTATCGTCCCTACAGTGAATAAAACTAGCGAATCTATATACCTATTTATATCAAGTTATCTACAGCTTATCACAATATTTTATACGTTACATTACGTTATAGCGGTAGTTGGGGCAACGGGCTCATTGCTTATACACGTTGGTTATCGTTATCTTTCTTTCTGTTCTCATTAATCCGTTCTTTTATCCGACAAACCGTCACGAAACTGACTCATTATTTTGGTGCCTGATTGTATAAACTTTCCCGTAATGTGAACACATTTTACGTACGTCCGATTGGAGTATTCCTATACCTTCGGTCATAATAAATTCACGTCGAAGAGAAAACCTTGTTTCGCACCCAACGACCCCGTTACCCAATTTGGTAGGTTGGCCCAGACCCAAAGTCTAGTATACGCATAGCCGCAGCATATGCGTGGCCGGTCGATGATTGGTATAATTTTCTTTGTACAAAGTATACATTTATGGAGAGAAAACGCGTATTACGTGTAAGTACGTGACGCGAATAATATACCTATATGTACATTGTACATACAGCATATAGGTATGCAGTATGCGTATTTCACCGTGCCACGGCACGGGTATATTAATTTAGCGATGTTTGCGTTAACCCGTTTGCGAGAGTTCCACCTCCTCCTCAGCGAGCACAACGACTTCGCACTCCTCGTCTTCGCCGGCGGCCCAACTCTTTGGAAAGGTCATTCCGAGAGGTCTCTTCTTGGCCAGAAGCTTACGTACGCGTTTTCGCGTTGCGATCAACAATAGGAACATTATGAATCCTTGTAGGCTGTTCAAAATATCCGTCGCTATCCTAAAATTGACGGAGACAGGTATTATAGGGTACTCGTGAGACTCACAGGCTAACAACGCGCAGGTATACGTAGGTATATACGTATGGGTATGTATGATACAATAGCATCCGCCAATAGTCACTAAAATCGAGGAGCAAATCGACTTACCAGTATTGCGTCCAATCTTCCCCGGCAGCGAACGAGATCACTTCAAATATCCACGTGATACCCGTGATGGAGACCAGTTTGAGGTAGAGCAAACATTTGAATCTGAGCACCCTCAGGTTCGTCCCCTTGAATTTCCTGTATCTATACCAGAGTTCGTAGCACGTCAGCGAAAAGTATACGACGCTGAGTGCCATCAGGCAGGAGACCGGGCCCCAGAGGTAGACCCAGGTCTCGTGCGGTCCTTAAAAATTAAAGACCATCAGTGTGAGCTTTCGTTTCAAAGTATTTCGCGGGACACAGTCGCGGAATGCATCATTTATAGCGGGAGTTTGTTCGTGATTCTTATCATCCATCCATTAGTTTCCGACTCACCGATGAACCAACAGTTAGACACGCCAAACCCGGGATTCAGGGTATTTCCGACTCCGTGGTGACCTATTATCGCGGTTACCAAGAAAACACCGGGTACGCACCATCCGATCAAGTTGAATATCCGAAACCATGCCGCAGGCGTAAACGCTGTTCTGGTAAACCTGTGGAATCATTCAAGACACTCGTCTCACATTTTCATTCAATACGTGCATAAGTATGGAATCTAGAGAAGAAAACCAATTGCAACGGTATACGGTATGACGATCCACATCCCGATAAAGTTTTATATCGGAGTTATGTCTCTTACTCCGTCAGAGAATCGTGTCCGGTCCAGGGTAATTGAAATCACAAATTATAGCTGAATCGTGAAATATAACAGAATTCCAGAATATAAACCCGATGTCGCAAAATAATTGTTTTATAAATTTAAATCAGTTCCGAAAATATTATTTCGCCGGCAAAGTAGGAAATGGGTCACCTCGTCTACAGGTATATAAATATCAAACTTACCAGACCGATCTCCAGACATCGAAGGCGACCAAGTTGAACCAGAAGAAGGCTGCCATGAAGCAATAATACATAGCAAAGGCTGAAACGAATATACTTTTTTTTTTCACATGGTTCATATTATACCTACACTCCATTATTCGGCAGCAACACCGTGGTCCATGTCAGTCTGTCGACAATCATTCTACATTCCTTTTGCGGTGGTCAAACCTCGACGAGTACCAATTTCAGCCCCCGTGTAATATCATTCTCCGTATATTATACACCGCGGCGTTTATTTATACACGCCTTGCGTAAATCATGTAATAGAATTAAAACAAAGCTGCGACTGTATACTCGTGCAAAGCGCGCGACTCAAGGATGATAATTATATTCAATCGCCGAAGGCTGTCCGTGTCACGTGTAAAGTGTTCGTGTCTATATCGCACACCCGTGTGAGTGCCGGGGATGGATGTACGTGCGCTGATGTTGGAGAGAGCTAATGGACCACAGATAGCGGCGTGGCGCCGAGATTATGAGCAAATATCAATGGGGCGTAACTACTAGTTGCATGCGTGCAAGGTTCCCACAACCGTAACGAGTCGATAAACTTTTTATGGCCAAAGAACGTAGTATTCCGCGAAGATGTGGAAGATGCACGATAGCCTCTAGATCATAGTACATTTCGTGACCCGTATATCGCTAACGAACGTTTCTATCGTAGGTAATATGTACGGTTATGCACGCTCCAGTGCATATCGGGTATACAACATGTTGAAACATTCTACGCCGTACTCGTGTCATAGACTTTTTTATGAAATGCATAAGCCTTTCTGACGAAATGAAACAAACCCTTCTCCAGGTACGCCTCACATAGGCCTGTAGGAGGCGAAGTGAGTGAGTGTGCATGTATAGATAACGAGGAGACGTGTGTATAATACATATATAACGCAACGCATCTCTTACCCAGGCACGTGCATATAGTCCCGGCCTCTTCTGTGGGTCCTGCGGGACTCAGCTGTACGACAGCCAGCAGCATGTATGCCCCGAGTAGCGAGGACATGGCGCACATGAGGATCTTCCCCTGCGGGTCGCGTAGCTCGGGCAAGATAGCGTAGACGACCAGGGTGGCGGAAAGGAAGAAGGCGGAGAATATGCATAGCACGCTGGATATGATGGGCCGCCACTCGATGCTCTCGGGATCGAAGCAAATCAATACGACCGCCGAATCATTGACCGCCGACAGGCAAAATCTTCAATATATGTATAACAACATATTGAATACGGGATACCTATGATACCTATCGAGGGACGATGCGAAGAAGGAAAAGTATAACTCGTAGCTCACCGGCTTGCCATTACGTGACTAATTTTAAGATCATCGGTGAGTTCCAGCGTATCCTCGACGAGGGTATATTTCGTTGTGTCTTTCCTCGGATCCAACAACCACATGCCGTCCGGACATTCGATACGAGGTTTCGAACCGCTCAGACATATCGCCTTACCGCCTTCCAATTCCGTATTCCCGGGGCAGCAGTAGTCGATTGATCGACAAAAGTTTGCTTGTAGAAGAATGATCGCTAGAGCTGCAACGTGTATGAAACCTCGATTAAACGAATTTTTGACAAATAAAAAAAAGAAGAAAAAAATGTGGGCATCCTACCAGTGGGACAGGAGTGACTTTGAACTGTAACTATTCACTCTTCAAGAAGGTCTGTGGATTAAATTATTTGCGTAATCGAATTATCTTGCGGCGAAGATTGATGCGAGATACAATTTGAACTAGCAAATCGGTGTACGAGAGTGCCTTGTATTGCTGGATACCACAAGAGTGATTATTATATCCGGCATTGCCCCTAATGATAAGATATACCATTTCAACACAACTAATTGATGAAAGAGCTTTTGATGGATAGGAATATGTTTGACTTTTAGGGTGTACTTGACGTCAGTGCACTTTGATTTCACATCTCCGGCACGATCTGACAGATCGGTACATAGGTATATTATACCTACTCAATGACAGTTGATTGAAAACTAGTAAAACCTGGTGTACGTCAAACCGAAGCCTCCTTGGCTCTACTGTCCTTATCGGACATTTCACATTGTAAAATGATGCTCGTAGTATCAGACTTGTAATTCCTAATTATTATCCTTGACCTGAAGAAACGGTGTCCAGAATTACCCGCCGTCCGCGGCGTTACCCTGCACCCTCTACTTAACCTAGCCGATATCTGCGGATCGCGGTATTTCCGTTTACCTTTTATCAGCCACATCTCGAAGAGGTAGACAGACATTGCGACCGCTATCCGTATATCGCTTATACCTTCTTTGGCCTTTGCTGTTTTCTACGCCGTCAACAACATTCCATAGGATTCGTATTCCCAGTACGCGCTTATATCGGTACAAAACTACACGCACTATTTGTTTGTCACGCGCAGAGGCGTCCGAATGAATTCTCGCTCCGATTCGAACGCGTTACATACGCATCCGTGTATCTATATGCCGATATCGATCAATGTTCACAAACGTACGACCGTTATCCGTGTAGTATGTATGTACCTGCAACGTACCATCACCGTTCAACCTCTGTTTTCCTTTCACTTTTATTTTTCACCCAACAAAGTACACAGCGTGTCTCAGGCTCTCCTGCTCCCGGCGTGCATTCAGTCCGCCCGGCTGTCGTTGAACGTTTCCGAATTATTGTCTTTTATCATTGTGTAGGGAGCACTGATATTGCTATGAGACGTATGTTTGGTGTTCATGTATTATTTGGCCGTCCATATTCTGCGAAAAACGGCCACGTGCAGCACAGGTAGAGGTAGAGGTAGAAATCGAGATCGAGATCGAGATATAGAGATAGAGATGAAGATGAAGATAGAGAAAGAGATAGAGGTAGAGGTGGAAGTGGAGGTGGAGGTGGAGGTAGAGCTAGAGGTACAGGTACAGGTAGAGGTAGAGGTAGATTGAGGCGTCAGCTGACGTTGCGACTTCCATAGATTATCCGCGACACTCGGTGCGTGATAGCGTAGCAGGTTCGAGATTTGTCTGTTTACCGCGTGCTTTTTTACACCGTAACTGTATCGGAACGGGGAAATAGTATAAGAGCGGTACGTGGGGTGAAATACGTATGGGAACCTTTGGATCGAAAACCTTGCGCGCGATTAACAGAACCACTGACACACGTCAGATGCGCAAGACGCACCAAATCTGCACAGCTCACGATCAGTTGTTTTACTAACGATACAATACTCGCGTGCATACGTCCGAGGCGGGTGCCAAGAGACCGGCTATCGACGCGAGGGAGGGAATCCGATGGCTGCGGCGGGGTTCGCGGTGGCCATCGGTGAGGGGGAGGAGGAGGAGGAGGAGGAGGAAGAGGCGGTGGACGTGGACGTGGACGTGGACGCGAACGAACAACCGATATTGCTCCCAGATATTTATATGTCGGTACATACATATGTATAAATATCAGAATGATTTTATTTTTATCCACACGATGATACCTACATAGAGAAACATACATGAAACACTGAAAGCAACAGAATACGCGTTGCACGCTTAACACATCTACCATTTACTCACTCTTTAGTGTTTGTCAAGTCTTCTACCTTATACCCAGCTGGGTACATATACCTGTACATTTTTTTCGGTACTCCGGACCCCGAAGGAAAACGTTGCAAAGCCTCGAACATTCAATTCGCCGCAATCACTTTTCGTCTATGATGGGCCTGCATTCGCCTATGGATACACGTACCTACCACATACGTACTTGGATACTAGCAAATAAAAGTGGTCTGCGGTCGTACCTAAACGGTACCCACGATTATTCGTCCCATCGGTCCACACCGATGTGATCATAGTACGCACATCTATGACGTGTAGTGTAACGCATATTACATGCAGAAGCTATAGGTATACATAATTTTAGTTGATCACTGCGAAATCTCATAGTTCGTGCGGCGATCGCCAGCCGGTTTATAACGCGTGGGTACGCCGCACGTTTGATAAGAGTTTGATGGATACCAATGTCGCGGGTGTTTTCCGCAATTATCATGTTTCCATTTTATATGTACAATATCTATGTGTGTACGTATAAACTTACTGCAGGAAACAACAGCACGCGGTGCACATTACGTGATGGTATCTCTGTTATTGTAGACACGTGCAGGGTACCTTAATCCGATACATTTCTACTTGGAAGTATAAGTATAGCTGCGAACGTATAAAAGAAGGCCGGTGACATTATTTGGCACTCGTCACGAATCTCGCTCGCCGAGGCAAGTCCACCTACGTTAAACGGTATACGATATCCGCGAGTCACACCATGCCGATGATTCGAAAGATAATCTAATTGGTAGAGAATTAACACACGCACGGGTTAAATGACGCACGGGTATAACCATTCTCGACTATAATCATCATTCAGGGAGGGTAGATCGCACCTGAGATTACGATGCTGCACTCGGCTTCTTGCATAACATTGCCCGATAGCGGTATACCTACATATATACATATACACACCATACATAGGTATATATGCAGTGTGTATACTGTGCAGTACTGCAGAGGAAATTATTCGTAGAATTCCCCCTAGTATTTCGTTTTCGCCCCATTTTATCGAAAGATTTAAAAACCTTAGCCTCCTGAAAACTGTAGTTTGCTGACAAATAAGCCAATCTAACAAAAATTACCGATTGCAATCAATCTGGATTGCTGGAGAAGCGTCATGTGTTGATTCGTATATATTAGGCTGAATACTGAATAATGATAATGATAATAATAATAATAATAATAATAATAATCATAATATTCATTTCAATAATTGAAAACGTAAGAGAGAGGGGAGAGTTGGCAGAATGTATGTATGTACCCAGCTTATAGAGAAACAACTACAATCTTGGAAATGAGAAAAAATGATGAAATTATTCAAAATGAGATCTAAGTGTGAAACTAAAATAAATTATTATTACCACATATTTGCATTTTCTGCCCTACGATCCGTGTTACGCTTCGAGTTTATGTAAATCTTGGACCGTTCGTTCGATTTTAAGCTGCTGGAGATGCTCAAGTTCTACGCGAGATTTGAGATTAGCGAAGAGACGGGGGACCCACTCACCGATCACGACATGACGCAGCTGCACTACACAAAAATCACTTCGCTACAGGTAAACTAATGACAAACAATTAACCATTCTGTAATAATCTAGCCACCTTGTACATCATTTCAATGAATATCAAATGTACGTACAATAATTGAGGAAATAATCAATGAAACTGACCTAAATAGCGCGCTCATGGTTATTATCCCGTCTATCGTTACAGAAAGCTGCCTTCTCAAAATTTCCCGACCTTCGGAGTTTCGCCCTGGCGAATGTCGCGAGCGTGGACACAAGAGAAACACTGTACAAGCACTTTGGCACCTTGAGGTACGTACCACGTCGGTCGTCCGACACATACACACAGAGATTTTTCCTTTATCGCATTCCTACCTACAAGTTGTACAATATGTATAGATCTTGAATGACAAAGGCCCGTCTGTGGTCCATATCTAATTGTATTTCTAACGTCGTACTATTCGTTCCCGTGCAGCCAGGACAAGTTGAGGTCGATCGCCACGTATTTGAATCTGGTCCCGCCGGAGGAGCGAGAGGCGGATGAAAACTGGTACAGACTAGATCTGGACTTTCTTCGGGAGTTGTTGGTAGGTTGACGGAGGATTGAGGAATCGGTCTAGCTGGATTGAGCCAACGGTTATTATTCCGAAATACTCACGCCGCGCGTATTTTCAATTTCCCCAGATATCGCGACACGAACGTCGGGCGTCGCAGCTCGAAGAACTGAACGAGATGCCTCTGTACCCGACGGAAGAGGTTGTCTGGAACGAGAGTATCGTGCCCACGGAATATTTCTCCGGCGAGGGGTGCCTCGCCCTGCCGAAGCTCAACCTCCAGTTTTTGACCCTTCACGATTATTTGCTGAGGAACTTCAACCTGTTCAGGCTCGAGTCCACCTGTACGTATAATATGTATACATACATGCAATTGACATTCTCGAACCGGTCGCAGGATATTTCCGCGTCATTATTTTATTGTTATCTAAAACAACCGTCGTACTTTGTTTCAGACGAAATCAGACAGGATATCGAGGATTCGGTAAGCAGACTCAGCCCCTGGTGAGTGTATGATCGTGTACCATCTTATTTACAAATCTTCATTTTACGCCGATGTTTACTTGTGTATAATTTTTCCCGACAGGCGTGCGGAGGACGACAGCGTTTATTACGGGGGATGGGCCAGGATGGCACAGCCGATCACGCAGTTTGCCGTTGTCGAGGTCGCAAAGCCGAATATCGGCGAGAATAGGCCGTCTCGCGTGAGAGCCGACGTGACCATCAACCTTAGCGTTCGCAAGGAAATCAAAGCGGAGTGGGAAAATCTGAGGAAGCACGACGTTTGCTTCTTGATATCGATAAAACCTCCCAATACCATCGGTAAGCGGTACCAATACAATTTCGATTCCTAGCTGTAACAATCGATTTCCGTTTCATTCGTACGGAGGTACATCTGTAAGGGAAACGTCGGAATTCGACTCATTTTATAGCGATCGTACTCAGGTTCGAAATACGTACTCAGGTCCGTGTATGATATATTTCAGGAACGAAATACAGTCACAAACTGCCGTTCGTGCCTCAGGTCGGTCTGACGACCGTACGGGGGTGCGAGATCGAAGGTATGCTTGATTCCAATGGTCGAGTGATAGAGGACGGTCCGGAACCGCGACCTGTGCTACCCGGTGAAAATCGGACGTACCGCGTGTGGCTGGATTCGAATCAATACCGGATAGACATGGACCACGCGAGTCACGGGAAGGAGGACGTTTACGAAGGATTCAACATAATAATGCGGCGGAAGCCAAAGGAGAACAACTTCAAAGCCGTTTTGGAAACTATCAGGGAGCTGATGAACACCGAATGCGTCGTGCCCGATTGGCTCCACAATATTATCCTGGGATACGGAGATCCCGGCGCTGCGCAGTACTCTAGGTACGGCTATCATCTATTCTCTCGTCACAATCACATGTCCGATGCTATAATGAAAAGAAATCGCTTGAAATGCCGTTTTACCCGTCCACAGGATGCCCGACGAAATAGCGGTCATGGATTTCAACGACACGTTTCTGGATATGGATCACCTGAGGGCCAGTTTTCCAGGCCACGAGATCCTAGTCAGTGACAACGACAAAAGTAAACTGGTTCGACCGTTTCGGCTGACGTTTGACGAAGTAGCGTGCAAGCGGAACGATCTGCCTGTAAAAAAATCCATTCTCGTCGAGCCTCACGTACCCCCGAGTCGAGGACCCTTCAAGGCTAACGAGCCCAAAAGGTTGGTGCAGACGCAACGAGCAATAATTAGTAATCCAGGAATACTTCTTTGGTATAGCATAAAAAAGGGTGATGCGAACCTGAATTGCATAAAATCATACAGCGAGAATCAACATTTGTTCACATCTTCTTGGACATGTTCGTTGCCGCGTCAACTTTGCTCTACTCTTACTTTAGGCGCAGGCGTTCTCGCCAACTTCTTTATCCTGTTTTATACCGCACTGACGGGCGCATCGTTTTATATACCAACAGAAATCAGATTCCGTTCACACCGACGCAAGTGGAGGCGATTCGAGCGGGAATGCAGCCTGGGTTGACGTTGGTCGTCGGGCCCCCGGGTACAGGAAAGACCGACGTCGCCGTACAGATTATATCCAACCTCTACCACAACTTTCCCAATCAGCGAACATTGATCGTCACGCATTCCAATCAGGCTCTGAATCAGTTATTTGAAAAAATAATGGCCCTGGACATAGACGAGCGGCATTTGTTGCGTTTGGGACATGGGGAGGAGGCGCTTGAAACTGAGAAGGATTTCAGCCGATACGGTCGAGTGAACTACGTGCTTGCGAAGCGGTTGGATCTTCTCATGGAGGTCCAAAGGCTGCAGGAGTCCCTCGATGTTAAGGGTGACGTTGCGTATACGTGCGAAACCGCTGGACATTTCTTCATGTACCAAGTCCTCGCTAGGTGGGAACGATTCAACGGACGAATCAGGCAAAGATCTGGAAAAAATCCCTCACCCGCCATTGTTTCGGAGGAGTTTCCGTTCCACAAGTTTTTCGATAACGCCCCCCAGCCTCTATTCAAGCAGAAATCCTACGACGAGGACATGGAAGTGGCTCAAGGCTGTTTCAGGTAAGGAGCAATCTTCTCGTTGTCGTTTCGCGCGACATTTCTAGTTATGAATTCCGTCGCCTATTGGAAAACCAACGTTTCACTGTCTCGTCTGATTCAGGTACGTGGAAAGGATGTTTACCCAGCTGGAAGAATTCCGGGCCTTTGAACTGCTGAGGTCGGGATTGGACAGATCAAAGTATTTGCTCGTCAAGGAGGCGAAGGTGATAGCGATGACCTGTACGCACGCAGCCCTGAAGAGGCGTGAACTGGTCGACATGGGGTTCAAGTACGACAACATCCTGATGGAAGAATCGGCTCAAATATTGGAAATCGAAACGTTCATACCGTTGCTGCTCCAGAACCCCCAGGACGGTTACAACAGGCTAAAACGCTGGATCATGATCGGCGATCACCACCAACTGCCTCCCGTCATAAAGAACATGGCCTTTCAAAAATATTCAAACATGGAACAGTCGCTGTTTGCAAGATTTGTAAGACTAGGCGTCCCAACGGTGGATCTCGACGGCCAGGGTCGTGCCAGGCCGAGTATATGCAATCTCTATAACTGGCGGTATAAGAAATTGGGTAATCTGGAGCACGTCGAACGCAGCCCGGAATATCTCGTCGCGAATGCCGGATTTCTATTTGACTTCCAACTTATAAACGTGGAGGACTTTAACGGCGTAGGCGAAAGCGAGCCCAGTGCATATTTCTATCAGAATCTTGCCGAGGCGGAATACTGCGTCGCCGTATTCATGTACATGCGCCTGCTGGGCTATCCCGCGGATAAAATCAGTATATTGACCACGTACAATGGGCAGAAACATCTCATTCGAGATGTAATAAACATAAGGTGCGCCAACAACCCACTGATCGGACGGCCGAACAAAGTTACCACGGTTGACAAGTACCAGGGCCAACAGAACGACTATATATTATTGTCGTTGGTAAAAACTCGAGCGGTCGGCCATTTGAGGGACGTCAGGCGTCTGGTTGTCGCCATGTCACGTGCCAGACTCGGCCTATACGTATTTGCCAGAGTTTCCCTGTTCCAGAATTGCTTCGAACTGACGCCTGCGTTCGATCAGCTGATGCAACGCCCCTTGAAACTCCATATACTGCCGCAGGAAACTTATCCCACGCAACGGCTGAACGAAAGCTCGGTAAACACGCCGCCCGTTATCGTCGAAGACATGCCGCACATGGCGAAATTTGTCTACGATTATTACGTGGAGAAAGTGAGCACCATGAAGGCTCGAATACACGTGAGTCCACACATTTTGCAGTTTATTAAAACCATTCGAGTTGTTGTATTGTTACAACACATCTGGTAAAAGCTACGCTAGCTGGCCAGGACATTCAGCTTATCGCTCACAATCATATAGTCTGATTGCAATTTTTTTGTTCGATTCAGAGCACGCAAAACGAGTGGCAAAAGCCCGGTACGGCCGGCAGAGCCATCAGCCCCACGCATCATGTACCGGCTCATCCTGGCGCCGACGATGACACGGACGACGAAGACGAGCAAACTCGTATAAAAAATTCCGACCAGCAAGCAGATGCAGGGGAGAGGAAAGAAGAAGTCGGTAGTCCGAGGCCTATAGAGAATCTGTTGGAGGAGCCTATGGATGATAATTGATCCGTGCTCGAGCGATTCCGCTACCTTTCGTGAAACGGATCATGTTCCGATCAATCGAGTGCCTCTGAACGATTGGGATGCCTCACGCTTGTTTAATAAAATGAATAATTGTCTTTCCAAGTCGGAACTGTCTGCCTTATTCCAAACAAGTCTTATTACATCTTTTCAGAATTGGCAATAATTCGGGAAAATGACTTTCTTTTCGTGATTTTGGACGATGCTTCAATGGTTTTGGACAGAGAAGGCTATGGAAATCTTGAGCTTGAAATTCGTTTTTGAAGCACAGTCGTACGACGAGAATATTTCCTGTCGCTGAAATGAGAGTTATTCATTGGCTATTGTTTGAATTTGTCACATCTAGGCTACTTCTGAAACGTTGATGGTCGAAAAGTCGCATTGACTTGGGAAGCGACAAGAATTTATTGAAAGTTATCTTTTCTGAAGGATACCTCTCGTCATTTACCATCACCTGAATCAAAAGTGATTTGATGTGTATAGGTATGTATAGTCTGAATTTGGGGTGTATCGGCTACTTTTGGGGGTCCCGTTGGAGTATGTGAATGGAAACGGAAATGGAAATGGAAATGCGAATTTCTCATCCATTTCAAAATTCAGAACCAGGTCTATCATATTTCTGTTTCCGAATTTCGATTCAACAAGGAAACATGTGGTAATTAAAAACACTTTTCGCCGAGTTACAAAAATATGTATATAAAATATGAAATATATATATAATTCTCATAATACACTGGATCGTTCTCATTCTCTAACACGAAGATCATGCAATTCCATCATGCATACTGTATCGGTCACTGATCTCTAGTTTATATAGAGATCAGTGGTATCGGTTCAAATTTGCCGCTGAGCAACCTAACCTAGAAATAAAAATTCTCACAATATTAGGGAGCAATTTATATAAATCATGAAGCAATTATCAGCGATCGAGGAGCAATTACGAGCAATTATCATTTCGCCACAATCATTGTCCGTTCATTCGTAATCTCGACTCAATTTTGTTTTTATTTTTTTTTTTCTCCGACGGGTATCCGGAGCTCAATTTTTTTTGTTTCTGCTCCAGTTATTCGGCGTATTGCCGATGAACCTAGCTCTCTCCCTGAACTCGAAGAACTCACTTGAGCCCGGAATAGCATAAGTATGGCCAGTGAGTAAATCCCTACTCCGCGAGCCCTACCGCGAGCACGGAACTGCCGGCCCCCCGCCGCGATTCCGAGAGTTGGGACTTGGGAAACAGCCGGGACCCTACGCCGCGGTTCAGCAGCCAATCAGAATCGCCGTACGGGACCCCACTCACGCCTATCTACCGCCGACCGCTCGCAGTGTTCGACACGCTCGAGACTGCATAGGTATAAAAGGAACCGCCCGGCGAACGCGGATTTTTCTTCTCTCTGTTTCTCTCCATCGCTTCGCACTGCTCCGCACGAGGAACGATATCTTGGTCCCTGCCGGTCCCAGAGGCTCTACACTGGTCCCATCGGTCCCCGAATATTCTCGATTTTCGGTACTCTAACTAATATTAGGATGAGATTGAGTAAGAAGGAGCGTCGACGGACGAATATCGGGATTCGGATCAAGATTCAAGATTTCCTCTCCACATCGAAGATTCGGTGAGTGCGTATCGATTTTGCTTCGATTAATCCAGCCCCTCGACTTGCGGGACGATAGAATATCGGTTATTCGTTCTAGAAGCCTCTCTTTGCTCTTGTCGATTCTTTTCGAAGTTCATAATTCTAGTTTCAACGATCTCTTCACTCTTCAGGACCGTGCGTATTCGACTTCCAACGATTTTGGCTTCGTTCGTCGTTATTCTGTTATTATCTACTGCGTAGTTCGAGAAAACAAAAGCCTGTCGCGATCTAGCTTCTCCTGTTCCCGCGCAGTCCATACGTTACATTGACGATTCTCTCTTGTTTTTTTCGCGCTCAGAGACGCGGAAAAGCTCGAAAAAAACTCGAAAAAAGAGACTGTCGCCAGTATTTTCATCGGTTTTTCGCCTTCATATCGCAAAATTTCGAATAATCCTTCATTTCCAACGATCTTACTTCCGTTTTTTTTTTCGCGATTTTGGTAGTTTATCGTGTTTTCTCTGTTCCTTTGTTTCTCATTTATCACAGGTACCTACTACTTTGAACAGTCTTATAACGATATTCGTGTTTCTTTTCTTTATTTCATACAGGTTTTTTTTCTTTCTATTTCTTGTTCGTCAATATCTTCGCTTCAAAGCTTGAGCTGTTTCGAGTCAACAATTTGTTTCCCCTCCTCTTATACTCGACTATGATCGTGAGCCTGTATGCTTGTGACCTTTGTTTACGAGTCAAACGCGTCTCGCTTATTGTTAAGGGATCAGCAGTCTCTCCATTTGTTTCTCTCTATACACAGTCTTTGGTTTTTCTCCTTCCAATTTCACAAACAGTTATATTGAATCTTTCTCTTCATATAGACTCATTCGACTCGTGCGACGTTTTTTCTTGTTTCTCTTTCTTCAGAAGAATTCTAATCATCGCCGACTTGCACGAGGCGACGAGGAGATGAAACGAATCAACCCAAGATGACAGCCCAGACTTGGGACGAGGGAATAAAATAAAATGAAATTAAGTGAAAGAAATAGGTGAGAAAAAAAAGAAATAAAGATACTGAATTTCATCGTATAGCGAATAAACATTTGATGATTAGTTTCGTTCTCGTGGTTGAATTTTATGTTGCAGACAATATTGAGACACTGGAAGCTCATCGAACATCGTCGGAGCCGAGAATGACGACGAATGAGACGATAACCGGTGCAAAAAACATTTGAAACAGGTAAGATGAGAATAACAAGAAAAAGACACTGATTGATATGATTGAGTTAACATTGTTTTTCTAATTTCGTGTTTCAGGGAGATAGACGCTACGAATCATCAATTGAAATATAGGTAAGAAAATTTACTTTTTGATCCCATTTTCCTAGAATCAAAGAGATCTTTATATTTTCAAATTTGATTTTATTTATTTTTTGTTCTCTTTTGGTTTTGGTTTTTTTTTTGTTCTCTTGTTTTATAGAAGCTTGAAGGAAGATTGGATAGAATAATAACACATTTAATTATTAATATTTTTTTCTGTTTCTACTTTGTTCCAGATTGGAAGTTGGATTCTATGCATACCGAACTCTGGACGACGTGGGAATCGTCAAAATCAGCTACGGCGAGCAGCGATCGACATCAACGGAGCAGCTATCGACATCGGCGGAGCAGCAATCGACTCTGGAATCGTAGGGACGGAGGATTTGAGAGCCGCGGAGAAACCCGAGTAATCCTGGCCACTCGGCAACTTTGGCAAGTACCGATTTGTTTTACCCATATTTCCCCTTCCTCTACTCATTTAGGTTTTTGGCACAGCGCAGCACCAGGATCATCGTCAAGATTGAATCGGTTTTCTTTGATTTTCGATTCGATTATCTAATTTTCATTTTTCATTCCAAACATTTTCAATAGTTTCTTTTTTAGATTTTTTTCATCGATGAATACGAGTAGTTTCTATTTTATTTTTTTATTTTCACGAGTAACGAGGAACTCTTTAACTTGACTAGATTGAAATAAATTGTTTATTTTTAATAATAATTCAGAATCTTTGAAAGTTGGTCAATTTTGTTGATTTTTTTATTTTCTATATCGATTCGCCTCAGTCAAGTTATTCTGTCGGAAATTTTTTTCACGGGTTTTTACAACAAAAGAACGGTAAGTTTTCTTACCCACGTGGATGAGTGCGAGACGATTGATCGTGTTGGAGAGAATGTGTCGCGAAATCAGTGCGTAGCTCGATTATAGCCATTTATAGGTCATCGACAAGGAGGAAATAACCAAGGCTTGATCGAATCATTTTTGGTACAGTCATTTGACTCGATTTAATTAATTTAGTCATTTTTCTGATTTTCATTTTGTGATTTATATGTATATTCAAGTTGAATAATTTTTACTTTTCGATATTTTCTGATCTTTGTCACTTTTTTAATCGGTTCAATCAATTAAAGTCTCTTCTTTCACAACTTTTTTTCCTATCGAGTTATAATTTATTTCAATTAATTTCACTAAATTTTTGTTACGTTGATTCTTAATAATTTTCACCAATTCAATTCAACTTTTTTAAATTTATTACAATTAATTTTACTCAATTTTGAATTCATTTCTTGTCAATTCTGTTGTGACTCTGATTATTATTTTCTAATCGAATTCAACTTTTTTCGAATCGATTAAATACAAGTTTTTTTTATTTCTCTGATGCTTCTTTGATCAGAAAATTCTTCTCTTTTTCAACTGTTTTTCTTCTCTCTTTCTTTCTTTCATCGCCACGTCAATTCATGGATTTATTTCTTCCTCTGTTAATCGGGGAGGTAGACTGCATCAATATACATACATATATTGGGTTACGACACGTTGTGCTTGTATGCGATGATTTTTTATCATCGATCGCGTTGCGTTGTTTTTTGTTTGGGGTTCAAGGCGAGGGGTAGGAAGGCAGGTAGAGTCTCGGTACATAGTTTTAGTTTCTCTTTGTTTTTTTTTTCCTTTCAGAATCAACGCAAGCAATTGCAGTATCAATTTTTCTTTTCTATCCATGTTTTAAAATTCCTTCATTTCAAACAATTATTTGTTTCATACTTTTGATCAGATCTTTCATGAAATTTGATTTTATTATTATTCTTATCATTATTTTCAATCGATTAAAATCTAACTTGTCGTAATTAATACCAAATCCGCAATTGCTTGGATTGGGCTGCATGCGTCTTGTCATTTCTGCGCTCGCGTGGGGGCGTGGAGATGAAGGACGCCGCGCTCGAAGACATCGTTGGAGGAGGAAGCCGACCGCTGTGCCAATTATTTTTATCTCCCCTCTCTCTCAATATTCGCAGATATCATCTATTTTCACAGATAATGTCGTGAATTTTTTCAAGTCACGTAATTTTTCTTTCATTCTTGTTACCGATAAATCGAGATTCTGAATTTATTTCATTCAGTTTTTTTTTCTCATTGATCATTGAAATTGTAGTTGATTATTTTTTCTTGATTTCTCTGCAATCAATTCAATTATTTCTTCTTTTTTTCTTTTCGAGTTACGAGGAAATAAATCAAGATTTTTTGAACCTATTTAATTCGTCAAAATTGTGATTAATTATTTTTTCTTGATTTATTTGTAATCAATTGAATTATTTCTATCATCTTTCGTTTTTTGTTCGAGTATCAAAGACACAAATCGAGATTTTTTATTCTATTTTGTGCATCTTTTTTCTCATCAAACATTAAAATTGTGGTAAATTACTTTATCTTGATTTATCTGTAATCGGATCAATTATTTCTTTCAATTTCATTTTTTTTTTATTTATTTATTTATTTTTTTTTTGTTCGAGTAACGAAGAAACAAATCTAGATTTTGATTTTATTCACATTGATCAATAAAATTCTAATTAATTATTTTATCTTGATTTCTTTTTCAATATTTCTCGGTTTATAGAATAATTCTCGTTATTTCAATCGTATTTTCTCCAAATTCTAACGTTTATTCAACGATTTTTTGCTTCTTAAGAGATTGAAGTTTTTTTCTATTTTATCCATTAATTCAATTCTTTTTGCTTTATCAAGACTATTTACAAGCTTTTCTACATTATTGTTATTATTAACATTATCATTATAATAATCCAATTTTTTTTATTCTTTGGAACTTGTTGAAAAAAAATTCTTCAAATACGGAATGTCGCGAATTGCATAATTCTTGGAAACGACGCTCTTCGAACTTTTATTTTTTTCTGTAACACAAGGCATGTTATGAGACATACATGTAAATACTGCTCACTACAATCCAAAAAAAAAAAAAAAAAAAAAAACTGATCGGACGAAAATCAGTGAATTTTTCATGTGTTGATAAAAAATAAGACATAAACAAAGATTACTGCGATTTCTTCACTTTTCATCTTTCTTGTAGAAACGGCAGCAAAACTTAAAGTGAATTATAGATAAAAGAAAACAAGGTATTCTTAATCAAAAATTATTTTTCTTTCACCGTCGATTCGTTTTTTTCTCTTTTCGTTTGATCTGGAATTTGAAACAGAAAATTATAATTCGGTCACGAAGGGTGAGGGATTTTTATGTCTTTTTTCGTTTTTCTTTTTTACTCTTTTTTAACTCAAAATTCTATTGGCCACCGAGTGTCTATCAAGGCCCACTTTTTAAATCTCCTTATGTCTGCTTGTTTGCTTGAATTTTTCGAAGAAAACTATTAGTAGTGAGGTCAGGTGGTTCTAGCCCATGTGGTTTCCTGAACGCTTTGTAGCCTGGTCCAGAACCACGGTGTCTTTCTGGACCATGGGAGCTAAATATACATGTATCAACGGGTGGTAACCAGTCAACGACCTCGAGATTTTTTTCAGTTTCTCTCTTTCATATGTTTTATAGGCCTTGACTTGTCGGATTCTGCTTTCAAATTGTGTACGTATCTTAAAAAATCTGAATATCTTATATGGTGATCTGTGTACCAACGACTGGTAACCGGTCAACAGAATGTGTGTATGGTTGAGACAAGTAATAAATGATATAGTGTGTATATTATTTTTTATTCCGATTACCGACTGCAACAGAGTTGCGTATAGTTATTTCAGCGACCTTCGAGAGAATTGATTGAAGTGTGATATTTTTATCCCGATAATTCTCTCTCTCTCTCACTGAATTATATTCGCGCGCGTGGGTAAAGCTTACATCTGAAATATAATCATTTTCAAGTGGTCATGAAAATGTATTACAAAGTATATTCCAACTTGTGAAAGCCCGTCCCGTACAGGTCTCGATTAAGGTTAATTATTTTTACCATATTCGATTATTCGTACAATGTCAGGTGGAGGGGTTGAAGGTATAAAACCCTATCGAGTTGCATGCAGTGTAGCGTATCAAGTGTAACTATACGACGTCAGCACAGTTCACCTCCTTGAATCTAACATGGCGACTGCAATGCAGGTATCCGTTGCTCTGGAAGAAAAATTGATGGAGATATATAGCCAACTCTCAAATACAACGATCGACCATAATATTAAATGGCACAAAAATTGTAACGCAATCGTACGGCTTATGCGCAAAGCTATGATCAAAAGTGATGCAACAGTTGCATCGAAACAAAGTTTAGAGTCACGAATCGGACGATTGAAAAGTTTCCAAGCAATGATCAAACAGCGCATATTTTTGGGTCGAGGGCTCGAGGCTACACAGCAAGATTCTCGAAACTGCAGAGTAACCTGGATTGAAACCGAGTCAGCTTTTCAAGGAAGGATTAGAACTGGGATAGTCGTGAATTTGCAACATATCGATCCTAAACGATTTTTATCCGACGCATCAAAATTAGTCATCACCAGAGTGAAAAACGCGCTCAAGAAACATCAGTGTATAAAAGTAAACACGTGCCTTAACGGGTCATATGTTTTGAAGGAGAAACATGACACTAAATCTTTCAATACGGCGAATTACATGCTTCTTAAAACGTCAGATTTGTCAGACTGGTTTGCGAATCACGTAGTGAAGCCCATATGTGTTCAAATGGAAGAATTCCAGGAACGGGACAGTGGTTGGGCAATAAAAGGACTGATAAATTTAACGATTAATATGAATCGATGTGAACTTTTGAATGCAGGAAGTTATATTAAATTACCTGAAGCTGTGAGTGCGCGAAAAGCTGTGATAAACATTCAGAACAGAGACTCGGCCTGTTTTGCTTGGGCAATAGTTTCAGCCCTGTGCCCTGTTGTGAACCATGCAGATCGAGTTTCATCTTATTCACATTATTCGGAGATTCTGAACGTTTCAGGAATCACATTTCCAATGACTGTAGCGCAAATACCGAAGTTTGAGAAACAAAACACTGTGTCAGTTAATGTTTTCATACTTGTGAATACCGACCCGAAAAATTTCATCATCCAGCCTCTGTACCTGACTAGCGATAAAAAAAATGATCACGTGAATTTATTGATGATACAAGATTCCGTCACCGAGCAGTCACATTTCTGTTGGATCAAGAGTCTTTCGACACTAATTTCGCAACAGATCTCAAAAGTGAAGAAAAAAAAGTATATCTGTGATAGATGTTCTATGCAGCTGAAAAGTTAAGCAGACATGAAATTGACTGTAGTAAAATGAATAAAACTGCGATTACTCTCCCAACTGAAGAAAACAAGTGGTTAGAATTTGAAAATTTCAATCGGAAGGAGCACGTGCCGTTTATTGTATATGCCGATTTTGAGTGTATTCTTAATAAAGTTTCGCGAGCTGGAAATCCTGATGAAAAGTCTCACCCGTATCAACAGCACGAAGCCCACAGCGCGGGATATTATCTTAATTGCTCGTATGATAATTCGTTATCGGGGTATAGAACGTATCGCGGCATAAATCCCGCAAAATGGTTCGTCTCAGAGTTAATTAAACTGGGGCACACTGTTGACGATGTGTACAATAAGCCTCTGGACATGAACCCCTTAACACCTACGGAAATGGTATATTTTTCGGATGCCACTACTTGCCATATATGCCAGAAAATATTCGCTGAGGGGCAAATTAAAGTTCGAGATCATTGTCATTTCACAGGCAGATACCGAGGCCCTGGCCATCAAGGATGCAACTTGAATTGAAACCAGTAGTGTTTCATAATTTAACCGGCTACGATGCACACTTCATAATCAGTGAATTAGCAACTGCGTACGAAGGTCAAGTCTCGGTTTTACCCATCAATAAGGAGAAGTACATCTCATTCTAGTCCAGGCACTTTAGACGAAAAATGGGCTAATCTTCGGAAAAAGTCCGATCAAGCTGCAAATTGGTGTATACGTACCTTTCGACTCCCCAAACAATCTGTGAAAAGTCACAAAGATTCGGGCTTGTGCATAACTTTTTACAGCGGAAAAACGGCCCGAAAAAGTACCTTTTTTCGGTTTTTCGCCAATATCTTCGTTCCCGTCGATCCTACGGCTATCAGGTGTACTTATGAAAAATACAGAACGGAAAATTCTCTACAAAAAAGGTGATATAAAGTTTATTGATAGCACTAATAGTTTTCACGTAATCGTCCATTGAAACTCCAGTAAAAAATTTGTATGGATATTTTAGTGCATGTAATGATCTAAATATAGTTTTCTGTGCATTGTCTCCTAATTTCTACATTTTTTATAGGAATTGGGGTGGAAAAATGGTATATATATATCGCGTGCCTAATGGCAAAAGGTCGTAAGCGCCATTATTCGACCTTTTGCCGTTTCTAATGGCAAAAGGGCGAACAATTTTTTTTTTCCGGATTTCGACTGAGGACGTTCGATGCCGTTCGAATCAAATCAATTTCTTCACGTATTGTGACTACTTTCACCCATTTCCAAAGAAAACCGAAGTCAAGGAACATGAATTGCAGAAAAAAAATAATTATTCGCCCTTATGCCATTAGTCGACCCAGCGAAATGACAAAAAGTCGAACAAAAATTTTTTTTTCTCAAATCGCTCCGAAAACACTCGAAACGCGAAGATCTATTAAAATTTTCGACTTCTGAACATCCATCCAAAAAGTCGAATCTGAGGAGAAAAAAAAAAAAATTTATTCGCCCTTATGCCATTAGTCGACCCAGCGAAACGACAAAAAGTCGAAAAAAATTTTTTTTTTTCTTAAATCGCTCCGAAAACACTCGAAACGCGAAGATCTATCGAAATTTTTAACTTTTGAATATTCATGCAAAAAGTCCAAACTGAGGAGAAAAAAAAAAAACTTATTCGCCCTTATGCCATTAGTCGACCCAGCGAAACGACAAAAAGTCGAACAAAAATTTTTTTTTTCTCAAATCGCTCCGAAAACACTCGAAACGCGAAGATCTATTAAAATTTTCGACTTCTGAACATCCATCCAAAAAGTCGAATCTGAGGAGAAAAAAAAAAATTATTCGCCCTTATGCCATTAGTCGACCCAGCGAAACGACAAAAAGTCGAACAAAAATTTTTTTTCTCAAATCGCTCCGAAAACACTCGAAACGCGAAGATCTATGAAAATTTTCGACTTCTGAACATCCATCCAAAAAGTCGAATCTGAGGAGAAAAAAAAAAATTATTCGCCCTTATGCCATTAGTTGACCCAGCGAAACGACAAAAAGTCGAACAAAATTTTTTTTTTTCTCAAATCGCTCCGAAAACACTCGAAACGCGAAGATCTATCGAAATTTTTAACTTTTGAATATTCATGCAAAAAGTCCAAACTGAGGAGAAAAAAAAAAACTTATTCGCCCTTATGCCATTAGTCAACCCAGCGAAACGACAAAAAGTCGAACAAAATTTTTTTTCTCAAATCGCTCCGAAAACAATCGAAACGCGAAGATCTATTGAAATTTTCAACTTCTGAACATGCATCCAAAAAGTCGAATCTCAGGAGAAAAAAAATCTTTGATCGTGAAATTTATTTCCTATAAGGGTGGCACTTACGACTTTTTGCATGAATGTTTCAGAACTTGGAAATTTCAACAGATCTTCGCGATTCGAGTGTTTTCGGAGCGATTTGAGAAAAAAAAATGTTGTTCGACTTTTTGTCGTTTCGCTGGGTTGGCTATTGACATAAGGGCGAATAATATCTTTTTTTTGTTTATTTATTGTCAAAATGGTAAAGTGTTGTTTTTCTGTTGTTTTCGGTCCATTTTGTGCGAAAGTTCTGAAAATGCATAAATGAATTGAAATTCAGGTTTTTTAAACATTACCGGAAAGTATCGTAATTTTTGGCGGATAGGACCTTTTGCGCTTAAGTTTTTTATTTTCTAATTTCAATGGATCTATGCGTGTTTCACGTTTCTGAAGCGAATGCAACGAAAAAAAATTTTTGTTCGCCCTTTTGCCACCAAAATCGCATTTTTGGCGCTTACGACCTTTTGCCATTAGACACGCGATATTTCAGTGAACAAAATTTATTCATAATTCATTCAAAACTATCAATTATTTATATAATTATATTTTTAAAACAAAATGATTCTGACATTTTATTCTTCTCTATCCTCGATTCATGTTACCATTGGACTGGTGGAAAATACCAGGATTCAGAATCATCAATGGAGGTTGTTTCTGGATCGTCAATTTTTTCGAGATTATGGTCTTCGATTGGGGCCGCATTCAGGCAAGATGTTCCATGACAGTTGCCACAAATTGCTGAACATTGCAGTCCCAACTTTCGACAGCCGCACAAAGCGCCACAGCCTTTCGAACAATTACAAAAATCATGTTCAAAAGACAATCCGGGGCAGGAGGTTGCGAGGTTTTTATTGGCTCCAATAAGCCGTTTTTGAATACCCATCCCCAATCTTGAGGGTTCAGCTCGTTTCCTAACCACTTCTGCACTTGGTAGTAGACCCGATATAGGTGCTCTTTAGCCGCATCGACTGTGGGGGGTAACATACTCAACTGGACCGACTTGTTTCTGCCTACAGCTTTCATGAAGCACTGGTAACGGTATTCCCCTAAATCATCTTGGTTAACCGGAGCGCCATACACAGCTAGGAAGATGCGTATCCCATCCGAAGAAACTGACTCTCGAGAAGCATCACTGTGGTTGAAAATTTGAGCTGCAGCGCGTAAGTCATGACGTTTTGTGAAGAGTTTCAAGGCTGCAGTTTTTCCTTTATGAAAAAGAGCAGATGTTGTGTCGCATCCAGTGAAAGCGTGTAGGAAGAGAATATTATCTCTGATGTCTTCGTATTTATTGAAACTCCGAGAAGAGTAGAGCTTTCGCTGGATTTTTCCTTTACCTGGCTTGAGTAAGAAGATTTCTTCATCAATCGGAGCGCGATCAACCAAAATTACCAGAAGGTCTACATCTTCCCCAACAACGACTGTTTCATTTGTGCGTGAACATTCCAGAGCTGTTTCAATGATTAAAACGTCAGCATCATCTAGCGCCTGTTTAACGACATAATTTTTTGCTTCGAACTTGACAGACAACATTGAAATTAATCTGCTCTTGTTGTTACTGTTGGAAAGGAATTTTTCCTGGCTCACTGTGACATTCATCGTCTCGTCGAAGTAAGTGTCAACAGATGAAGATTTTGCTGCACGACGACGTTGTTCCATGGTTTTCATGCTGTTGGTGCTATTGTTGTATCCATCGAAGACTACGACAGCGTTTGAACCGTAGTACCTTCGTACATAATCAACGTACTTTGCACAAATCGAATCAAAAGATTCATTCTGATTCCATATAACTCGATGCAAGAGGAACCCTCCGTCTATGACATACGTGACTGTCGTAAAATCAAATTCAGTTACCGTTTTTTTTTTTTTTTTTCCTTCAGGTATGCGGCCTTACGCCGATGTCCCAATAAAACTCTCCCAAATCTTCTTGTCTTCTTTCGTGGTGTGTGATGACGGCTTATCAATGTATGAGTTCTGGCACTTTTTGCTCATCATAGAGACGCTTGCCTATACTCCTAATTAAATCAGCCGACCATCCGTTTTTCTAGTCCGATAATATTTTGTGATTGCTTGAGTTCCTGAGCCTCGATTTGTTGGGGTTAGGTTGTATAGCCTGACTCACTGCAATCACTTCTCAGATTATTCCGGTAGGCGTTTTGTCAGGTGCATTTGGTTAATTCCGTGATATTGTTCTTTCGTTGTCGGGGTCGTTGGTTTGGTCCTCTTCTTTAGATTTTCTTTTTTCTTGATGATACTTCCGATAGTAAGACAGCACAAGGAAGGGAAGTTTCGAGGAACTAAAAGACAGACACATAAAGCAATCTCGACTAACCTCCCCTGTATTGGTCTCTTATGTCTAACTTATAATTAACCTATATAACAAATTATATCCATACATAATCCTATCCCAACCGCCACCAAAACTTACTTATAGGGAAAACTTCCCATAATTATATTATAATATATGGGGCTGTCCACGTCAATTCACCTAGGCTCGTGACCGCAACTTTTTTGATTTGCTCCATAATTTTTTCTATTGTTGTACTTGCTCTGAAACATTTTTCAGAATTTTTCCAGATTTTTGAAAAAATCCCTTTTTGAGTTATGATTTTTTTTCGACCGAAAAAAAGGACCATTTTTAAAAATCTGAAAAAATTCACAAAAATCGTATGATTAACGTAAAACAGTTTTCCGATCGCGAAAATGTGGGCCGAATTTTTCTTATATTTTTTTTACCTGTTCCAAACTTTTTTTGTCAAGGGGACCAGTACAGCGTGATTCAACAAATTCTCTATACTCCAAAAATTATTTATATCCTATCCAAAGTTCATTGAACATCGAGAAATTGACTTTCTCAAAAATCACCTGTCGTAAGGTTTCAGGCACACGGTTTATCCGATTATGTCTCTCGACATCTCAGTTTCTTTGGAGAGCAATCTTTCGTCGTGTGAATGAGGGAAATTGGAGAACAAAATTTTTGGACGAACTTATCACCAAAAGAGTGACTAGATTGTCGCTAAGTTTCGATAACTGACCATAACTCATCACAGGATTTTTTTTCTCAATTTCCCTCATTCATACGATGAAGAATTGCTATCCGAAGAAAATGCAACGTCGATAGATGTAATTCGATTAACCGTGTGTCTGAAACTTCACGACAAGTGATTTTCCAAAAAGTCCATTTTTCGACGTGTAATGAACTTTTGATAAAATAATAATGATTTTTGGAGTATGCAGAATATGTCGAATCACGCTGTACTGGTCCCCTTGACAGAAAAAAAGTTTGGATCAGGTAAAAAAAATATAAGAAAAATTCGGCCCACATTTTTGCGATCGGGCAACTGTTTTACGTTAATCGTACGATTTTTGTGAATTTTTTCAGACTTTTGAAAATGGTCCTTTTTTTCCGTCGAAAAAAATCATAACTCAGAAAAGGATTTTTTTTTAAATCGGAAAAAATTCTGAAAAATGTTTTAGAGCAAGTGCAACAATAGAAAAAATTATGGAGCAAATCAAAAAAGTTGCGGTCACGAGCCTAGGTGAATTGACGTGGACAGCCCCATATATACATATACAATTTATAATAATACTCATCTTTTTTTTTTTTTTTTTTTTTTAAATTTTTAAACCCTGCTCAATTCCCTATCTCTTAAAAATCTATTTTAATATCAATAATAAACGCTATAAGTCGAACCAGAGTCTCTGAATCTCCCTCAATGCCAGACTCTCAACGTCAGAGGTCAAACGCTATATTTTTGATATAAGAAAGCTAGATAGACGCACTCTCTCCGCCTCAAACCTGGGACACCACCAAAAATATGGTTTATTGTCTCCTTTCCCTCCCCACACTCGCACTCATCGTCATTGATGATGGACATTCTTTTAAGGGAGCATTCAAATACTACGTCACGCTGTTAGGGGGGGGAGGGGGTAAGCTTCACTGTGATGACCTGTGACGAGGGGGCGGGGGGGATAAACTCGCAGCGTCACGTCACGCTTTTTTTACCGACAGGCATGGTGCGAGTTTCAAAATATTGACAAATTTTCGGACAAATTTCAAAATATACGAAGGTGAGGGGGGGGAGTCGAGATCGAAGTCGTCACATCACGTCGAGAGGGGGGTAAAAAACTGCGTGACGATGTGTGATGTGGGGGAGGGGGGGGGTCCGAAATGGCCAAAAACAGCGTGACGTAGTATTTGAATGCTCCCTAAGGTGGGCCTTCGTTTTATTATGGCCAGTTTTAATTCTATTGGCAATCCCAATCCTTTTCCTGTCCATGCCTGAATCTTTATGAACCAGGCTTTCGGAGCAAAATTTGGCGCAAACAGAACAAAGCGATAGCCTTTAGGGTTCGGTGGAAGTGAATAATTTTTTATGAAGTCAGCGGTACTTTCTACAGCTTTTTGCTTAAATAATGAATTGAGGTCTTTAAAAAAAAATTTTTTTTCATCTATAGGCACTCTTTGACTTGCCTGTTTGGCAGCTTGGTCAGCTAGCTCGTTTCCCAGGATTCCAACGTGCGCTGGGACCCACACTATTACTATTCTTCTTCCATCCCTCAATTCGTTATATATTTGCTCTTTAATAAACGCTGCATGGTGGTTCAGATTAGAGTCCAACCCCACCCCTCCTAATTTCTTGACGGAACTCATGGAATCAGTACAAATCAGGAAGTCACCCTGAAGGTTATTAACCTGAATGTGTATTATCGCCTGTTTAATAGCGTAAAGTTCGATATTGAAAATTGAATTTTTTGCGTTCAGAGAAAGTCTCCTTGTTAGATTAGGGTAATCCCGCGAGATAATACCAATGCCACACTGCTTTGCTTCCTTATTCAAGGATCCGTCAGTAAATAAGAGTCTAGAATTAGGATATTTCTCAGCTACTAGCTTGTCGAAGTCCCCTGGATTGCCCAAAGGCGGTTTTGTCTTCACCCCTATCTCTAGATCGCAGATGTTTTCCTGGATTAAGGCTCGATAATCAATAAGGATTCGTTCTGTCCTCTCGAGCTTGTTTAACTGCTTCTTTCAAATCTTTCATTTTACTCGCAAATTTTTTATTGTCTATTAGATATTTGAGGTATTTGCCGATCTTAATGTGGTTGTACTTTTTTACGTTATCTAAGTTTTTTACTATCTGTCCAATCCGAGGCGGTGGATCCGGGATTGGGTAGAAATCGACGGAGATGATTTTAGATTTTGGAAGGTATCGCTTTATTTTTGCTGGCCACAGCGGTGCGTTGCCATACTTAAAGAAAATTATCTCCTCTATCTCGAAATCGTCAAATGTGTATTTGACCATCGTTTCATTCGCCGGATCTTCCGGCTCCGGATTGGGTTCTCCATTTTCCGGTTCATCGGTTTCGTCTACACGTGTTGATGATTTTTCTTCTCGTCTTCTGAGCTCTCTGTCTCGTCTAGCTACATCCTCTACTCGTAAGTTAAATTGTCGTTCCAGTTCCTCCAACTCCTGTTCCCGCCTGGCTAATTCTTCCGTTCGTTTCTGAAGTTTTTTTTCTTTTCTTTTTAAGTCCTTATCCCATGCGATCAATTCATTCGATTTTTCGGTCCATAACCTCTCATCTTCGCGTAATTCCCTATTTTCTTCGTCCAATTTCGCCTCTCGTCTATTAATTTCCCTTTCCCGCAGGTCTAAGCCCTCCTTCCGTCCGTCACATTCCTCCTCACGTTCCTTTGCTGTTTGTTCAAGTTTTTTCAGATTTGCGTTCTTCAATCGTATGATGTTTTGTCTTTTTTTTAATTATTTTTATCGCCGCGCGAATTTTACTCGCCTTATTTGTCTCTTTCGGGAATTTTTTACACACCAAACATTTTCTCTTCAAGCATGTTTCGCATTTGATGTGTTTTTTTCTGAGAGTCTGATGTTTTGGCGGTAGATCTACGGGTGTTCCTGGTCGAGGTGCTGGTGTTCCTGGTCGAGGTGCTGGTGTTTCTGGTCGAGATGCTGGTGTTTCTGGTCGAGATGCTGGTGTTTCTGGTCGAGGTGCTGGTGGATTTACTGATCGTTTTTTCGGTATCTCCTCCTCTTCGTCGGAGTCCACGATCCGCAGTCTTTTTCTGGGTTTCTTCGGAGTTTCTTTTTTCTGTTTTTTTTCCTGTTTAGTGTTCAAGGCTTTGATTTTCCGTTGTATGGCTTTCCTTAGAAATTTGCGTACGAGGCTAGCCTCGTACGCGTCCAAATTTCTGTACTGTTCGGCTATACGCTCCGCAGCTTGATAATCTTTTTGCGCATATAGCTCTGTACGCCGCCGCACCCTTGTGAGTTTGCTCAATAACTTGGTTAATCAGCCCGCATAAAGCGAGGTTGCTTTAGCCAATGCCATATTAAAGAAAGGTTTCTGTATCGGTATTTGTATTTTTATGTTGTAAAAGCCATCGCCGCGATAGTATTTATTAGGTAAACCGGTGTTTCGATGAGTTTTTATTGTGAAATTTTTTTAGGTATTCAGCAAGGGTATTTCTGGTGAAGTACGAATACGTGCCAGTGTACCCCATGCCTTTTCCATAAGCCGTTGTAAGTCGTCATCGTTGTCCAAGTCCAAGTGTTCCTTTGATTGTTGGCCAGATACGCCTGGAGGTCAAGTAGGTGTTTGAGATGATCCTCAAAATTGTTCATCGAACCGGCGTTCTCGTCTATTTTTGGGCTCATTTTTTCTTTTTTCAATATTTTCTGTCACACGGCACTCGTTACCGTTTGTTCACTGCCTTGACAACGCGACATAGTATACGTCTAATACGATGTAGATACGCTTTGGGACTGTTTGGGACTGCGTATACAGCACACCCCACCAGCAAAACAGGGAAGCAGGTATAACCCATCGCTGACGTCAGAGGGGAAGGCGCAGCTGCTGTTGGCGCCGCCACACAGAACGCATTATGCAGCGGCGCGAAACTATAAAACTTAATCCGAATTTTCATGCTTTCTTCCGTGGAAATTAATAGTTCTATCGATAAATATTATATCACCTTTTTTGTAGAGAATTTTCCGTTCTGTATTTTTTATAAGTACACCTCATAGCCGTAGGATCGACGGGAACGAAGATATTGGCAAAAAACCGAAAAAAGGTACTTTTTTAAGCCGTTTTTCCGCTGTAAAAAGTTATGCATCAGCCCGAATCTTTGTGACTTTGCACAGCTTGTTTGGGGAGTCGAAAGGTACGTACACACCAATTTGCAGCTTGATCGGACTTTTTCCGAAGTGAAATGCTAAAGTTCCTGGACTATTCACCAAAGCGATTAGCGGCATCAAGGCAAAATTACGGTTCATCGATTCCTTCAGATTCATGAACTCGAGCCTGGATAAACTAGTATCATATCTGCAAACTAGTGAACTTAAAATTTTGAGATCACAATTCTCACAGATCAATGACGCAATGTTTCACCGATTAACCCGGAAAGGTGTGTTTCCCTATGATTATGTCGATTCGATAGATCGATTGAACGATGAGGCACTCCCAACAAGAGAGAATTTCCACAATGAATTAAACAATAGTGACGTGTCAGATGAAGATTATCAACATGCAGTTGATATTTGGAATATGTTCGAGATGAGGACTCTGGGGGAATACAGCGATCTGTATCTGAAAACTGATGTTCTATTGCTTGCAGACGTGTTCGAAAATTTCAGACAAAGTTCCATCAAAACCTATAACCTTGATCCTGCATATTATTATACTTTACCAGGGTTCGCATGGGATGCGATGTTGAAGGATGTGAAGGTTCGTTTAGAATTGTTAACGGACATTGATATGGTGTTGTATGTAGAACGAGGTATACGCGGGGGTCTGAGTCAATGCTCTAACAGATACGGTTCTGCGAACAATAAATATATGACTTCATACGATACATCAAAACCTAACAAGTATTTGATGTATTACGATGTCAATAATTTATACGGCTGGGCGATGTCACAATATCTACCTACGGAACAGTTCGAATGGGTAACACAGACCTCCCAGTTCGACGTCCAACAATTCCTGACGACTCCCCCACCGGCTACATCCTAGAAGTTGATTTGGATTATCCTCAAGATCTACACGATCATCATAAGGATTTACCATTCTGTCCAGATCATGACAACGCTCCTAATACTAAGGATCTCAAGCTGCTCGCAACTTTGTACAATAAAAAGCGTTACGTTATACATTATAGAAGTCTGAAACAGTGTCTCGCAAATGGGTTAAAATTAACGAAAATACATAGAATTCTACAATTCAAACAATCTCCATGGTTGAAGTCGTACATCGATGTGAATACTAATTTGCGTACGCAGGCTAAGAATGAATTCGAAAAGAATCTGTTCAAATTAATGAACAATGCAGTGTTTGGAAAGACGATGGAAAACGTACGCAATCACGTTAACATTAAGCTTGTCACTCAGTGGTTGGGTAAACATGGGGCAAGAACGTTAATTGCTCAGCCTAATTTCCATCGACGTACAATATTCAGCGAGAATTTCATGGCAATAGAGATGCGAAAGTTGAGCGTAAAGTTCTTCAAACCCATTTATGTCGGAATGTGCATCTTAGATCTATCCAAAACGGTTGTTTACGAGTTTCATTATGAGTATATGTTAAAAAAATTCAATTGCAAATTACTCTACACAGATACTGATAGTCTAATCTATGGAATTCTCCACGATGACATTTACGAGGCAATGAAGCATGATATTCATAGATTTGATACGAGTGATTACGAGGATCCCAATCCGTACGATATGCCCCGAGTAAATAAGAAAGTAATCGGACTGATGAAGGATGAAAATGGTGGGTTGATTGTAATAAAATTTGTAGGATTGAGAGCTAAAATGTATGCATTAATAGTAGATGGTCGAGAGATAAAAAAAGCTAAGGGAATTAAAACTAGCGTTGTTCACAATGAAATATGTGTGGGTGATTATTACGAATGTTTGAGCTCGAATACTGAACTGAACGTTGAGCAGCGAACGATCCGTTCAAAACTGCACGAGGTGTTTTCAATGTGTGAGACTAAGGTAGCTTTGAGTGCAAAGGATACAAAGCATTATCTCATCCCGAATTCAACCGATACGTTACCCTGGGGACATAAAAGTATACCGGAAAATAATAATTCTGAAAAGGAAGTGGATGAATAGGAAGGTGGTAAATAATAAGTTAGTTTTATGCACAATTTTGTATATTTTGTACAATGAACATCATTTACATCATTTCACAGTACATTGTTTTTATTTATCCATTCGTTGTGAGATGAATCGAATCCTAACCATTTCACATAAATTTTGTTGCCCTTTTTACGTAATATACTTTTTCAACCAAGTGTACATCTGGATACAGAGCTTTTTTTATTTCAAATTCATAAAATCCCCCCATGATTATCTGTCCGCGAGAGTCTTCCAATAAATATGTGACAGGATTGGTTATTTGCACTTTCTTTATTTTAAATATTTCAGTGGACCAATTGGGTGTGAAGCCTTTGTCAAATATTCATTTATATTTACTTATTCTAACGTAGTCACCTACGTGAAATTTAGCTTTTCCAGCCACTTTAATGTGACTGTATACGGTTGAAAGAAGTTTCTTAGCTATACGAGGTGTAACCTTATCCGGCGGCATATGAATCGTACGATGTACTCGATTGTTGTAGTCACTGACTAATTGTTGGAGAATATTAGTCCATTTCCAGGAACCATTAGCGGTGAAAGCTTTCCACATTGAGTTTTTCAGAGTTCTATTCCAACGTTCTACTACAGATGCTTTCAGTACGCTATAACGTATAAGTACGAATTCTCTTACTCGCTCGTGCGAGAGCTCTTTTTCTCTTCGCTTCATCATTCAAACGAGGTGACTTCGGAACCATTGCAACCTATGCACTTTGAAAGTTCGATAGGTACTGAGTAAAAATAGCTACCACATCGCATAGTTATTGAAGCCTTCACGGTAACGTCCGGCCTTCAAAGGACTATCTTTGACAATAACTGTAAACCCATATTTTTTTCGCCAACAGATGACGCATAGTTGACGCACTCTCGGGGTCTGATTCTATTCTTAGCGCAAACTATTTTCCACCAATCATTTTGCCCGAGAAAGATCACGTGCTCGGACTAGTTGATTTTCAAACTTTTAATTCCATTCCCAATATCGATGCAACTAATAATATTTTTTATTATGATGAAGATAAACAAATTGTCATCCCTGAGGGATCTTATGAAATCGATGATTTGAATAAATACTTGAGTGAAAAAATGCCGACTACTTCTTCTATCCAGCTACGTCCCAATAACAATACATTAAAAAGTGAACTGAAATGTACGCACGTAATCGACTTCACAAAACCCCACAATGTTGGAGCACTGCTAGGTTTCACTAAAAGAATTCTTCAAGAAAATATCTGGCACGAATCAGATTTACCTGTGAATATCCTGAAAGTCAACATACTGAGAATTGAGTGTAACATAACAACTGGCGCGTACAGCAATAATCGTCCTGTGCACACGATTCATGAATTCTCCATGAATGTACCGCCAGGGTTTAAAGTATCCGAATCACCGAGTCATGTGATTTATTTGCCTACAAGCCCTCGCGTCATTGATAACATCACACTCCGCGTCGTGGACCAAGACGGGAACCTAGTGAATTTTCGCGGTGAAGAGATCACTATTCGTTTGCACTTGAAGGAGCTATCAAATTAGCAATCATGCTAGTCTATGGACATGACTACAAATATCCCCCGAGAATCTATCATCCTCCCAGTGCCGCGAGTTTCCCCAGAGCGGCAACATCAAGCACAGCCCGTCACGTGCTCACCATAGAAGACGAAAATTTTTAAAAATCTTTGGGATTCGTTCT
Source organism: Euura lappo (assembly GCA_018257835.1). Classification (NCBI taxonomy): domain Eukaryota; kingdom Metazoa; phylum Arthropoda; class Insecta; order Hymenoptera; family Tenthredinidae; genus Euura; species Euura lappo. The sequence continues at coordinate 82,948 of JAEUYN010002084.1, read as the reverse complement.
GAAAATCTAGCGAGACGGAAACATGGCTAATCTGCTCAATATAAATGAACGACCGTTGTATGATAACAGTGTGACTCGACTTGAAATCCATACCCATACACCGTACGCCAATATATCGTACCAAAACAATGATGAAATACGTATTCCAATTCAGCAGCAGGATTTGTACACGCTTCCATGTTACAGTTTTTTGTACATCGAAGGGACTTTGTTGACTAGCACGCATGAGGCTCCAAATGTTTGGAAACACGATGCCAATGCAAAACTTGTGAACAATGGTGCCGGCTTTCTGTTTGATGAAATACGGTATGAGCTGAACGGTGTAGAAATCGATAGATGTAAGAATGTGGGAATAACGACTGCTGTAAAAAATTATCTCTCATTGATATCCGTTTAGAGTTTCAATGTAACGTCAACGTACCTCCAAACACTACAGCATATTGCCTTATTTTACACGATAAAATTGTTGAGTAGTGAGTACAGTCCTCTGACAAACATGGTTAGGAAGATCGTGTGAAAAGAGGGGGAGGATCTGTATATAATGCCGCTGCACCTGAAGAGCCTTTGAGATATTCACAGGAACAGTATGGGTGCTATGTATATTGATATTCAAGGTTTTACTAACTCCGATGAGATCTTTACAGTGAAGGAAATCGCCATATTACGCGATAATAGTAAATTCCAACATTTCATCTTCGCCCCACCACATCCGTGGTCAGTTCTGTCTCGAGAATCTCGAAATCTAGCGATGGAGAGTAAAAGTACTCACGGATTCAATTGGAATGATGGCTATATACCGTACGAAAAACTTGGAATATGCATTGAACCGATCATCAAAAATAGAACCGAAGTGCTTCTGGTGCTGAACAAACCCATGCAACTATTAGTGAAAAAACTGTTCGACGTGGATTCGACGTATACATATATCGAAATTAATGTATTTAAAACCGCTCTCATACCTGCAGCCTAGATGCGAGTACCACTTTGGCACGTGTGCGATAGAAAATGTTTTTTCAATGCGTGCAAGGTGTGGATCAGGTGTTTAATGTAAAGGAAATCATTTTGAATAAAAAATCACATTTATAACAATTGTATTTATTTTTACTCCCCATTATATCATTAATTCAATATAATATTATAATTTTTTTATTCAATCATTAAAAAGAAAAAAACCTTGCATTTTTTTCAAGAAAATACTGATGGGATTATCGTCTCACAATTTAAAACGATCATGAAATTTTGTGCCGAATCGAGGTTTGGGCGTGAATGCGCTAGCGTGATTAAGTATTAAAGCCAAAGTGAATATCGAGGTTTGTAGAGGATGTTTCCACGAAATATACTTTCCGAACAGGGGCAATACCTATTATATATTTATTTATTAATATTTCAGCCGTAATACCTAATCACACTAACAAGATTCATTTTTTTTTATTTTTTCTACTCTATTGTGAGTCTTTGAGGAGCGCTCCGATAGCTGACGTCACCATGTCGGTATCAATCGGCGATTCATCATCGTAGTGTTCATGAGACTTCAGAAATGTGCTCGCCTCTTTTTCACTGAAATTATTTTCGTCTAACGCCTCTGAGAGGTCTTCGAGACATTGCTCGTAGGTCTCCTTCACCAGAGGCAAACGTTCGGTTAGGTTTTCATGCGCGATCTTGATATTCTGGACACAGTCCTCCAAGGAATTGTGGGTTGACTGCATCATGGAAACTCTGCTGTTTTCACCTCCGCTTGTGTTGTGCATTTTACTGCAAATTATCTGGACGGATCCGGCCAAATTTAGAGGCATGATAAATTCTTCTGTATCCATTGGGGTTCGTACATGATTGGCACACCAGGTCTGCCAAGCGTCATAATTGAACTGCACACAGCGGTTCTTGCAATTGTCCGATAGGACAATCATTATGTCGCACCCTCCGCCAATCGCCACCCCAATCTCTACGGATTTCGCACCATTCTTAGTCAACCTCCACTTTTTTATCAATACCATTGGGCGATACTCGCCCAACGAAACAATGGATGCAACTGGTTGCGAACACGGTTGAGGACCAAGTTTAATCATTTTCTTCCCCGAATAACTCGGATTTTGGAAAGGATGCTTGCCACTGGACGATGTGTTCACAGTTTGAGATGTCATGGCTGATAGTAGTTTACGTTGGAATGATTTCTCAGATGAATCGGAATCCACTAATACACACTGTTCGAAGATTCCGGGTTTTATACTTTCAACCCCTCCACCTGACATTGTACGAATAATTGAATATGGTAAAAATAATTAACCTTAATCGAGACCTGTACGGATTGGGGAAATGGTGGAGAGAATTATCCTGAAGCGAAAATATCGCATTTTAATCAATTTTTTTCGAGAGTCGCTGGAATAATAAAAACCACACTCTACCCACACTTCGATCGCAACTCTGTTGCAGGCTATCTAGTAAATTATCTGCTTCGGATATGGGTACACTATGTCGTCAATTGTCTACAGACCGCTCTCACCGTTCAAGAGAGAATATAATTTGGAATAAATTTCCATTACCACTTGAAAATAATTATATTTCAGATATACACTTTACCCACGCGCGTAGGATTCAGCGAGAGAGAGAGTGAATTATCGAGAAAAACATTAACTTCAATCAATTCTCTCGAAAATCACTAAAATGGCTATACACAACTCTGTTACAGCTGGTAATCGGAATAAAGAATAATATACACTGTCGTCAAACTCAAATCTGCTAAAATTATTGACCTCAATCGAGACCTGTACGGACGTCCTGCCCACACTCCGATCGCAACTCTGTTGCAGTAATTTGAAAGCAGAATCCGACAAGTCAAGGCCTACGAAAACATATGAAAGAGAAACTGAAAAAATCTTGAGGTCGTTGACTGGTTACCGCCCGTTGATACATGTATATTTAGCTCCCATGGTCCAGAAAGACACCGTGGTTCTGGACCAGGCTATTTTCTCAAAAGCAAGCGTATATTTAGCTCCCATGGTCCAGAAAGACACCGTGGTTCTGGACCAGGCTACAGAAACCGCTTGGTCCAGAAACCACATGGGCTAGAACCCACCTGACCTCACTACTACTATTACAGGAAAATTGATGGAATAATTATCTCATCGTTTACGCGTTAATCGCGTCACGAAATTGTTGACGAAATAAGTTGCGTATCGAGGAAAGTATTATAATTTTAATTTGTCTGAAAATCGGGAATACCTAGTCAGGGAATTTCTATATTTTTGTGAAAAGTAAGGTAAAAATCAGAGAATTCCACCGATCCGAATTTTTTCTATTTCTTGTCCTTTTATGATGAATATTAGGAAATCGATGCATTATTATCGAGTATCTTGTCGATCCTAACGTCGACTTGAATTCTATAATTTCAAAAACACAATATTGAAAGATATAATTGAATTGATTGCAGACAAATCAAGACAAAATAATTAATCACAATTTCGATTATCAACGAGAAGATAAAATAAATAAAATCAATTCAAAATCTTGATTTATTTCTCCGTCACTAGAAAATTAATTTTATTTTTTAAATGATAGATATAATTGAATTTATTACAGATGAATCGAGAAAAAAAAATTAATTACAGTTTCAATGACCAATGAGAAAAAAAATGAGTTACATAAAATCAAAGACACACTTTTTAAAATCTAGGTATAGAATTTTTTTGATTTTCATGCACCGGAACCAACTCGTCGTTGTTTAACATTTTTTCGAAAAAAAGTATTGGGAATAATTTTATTTATTTATTTATTTATTTATTTATACGGGAGGAACTCCCTTTGAAATCGTACAAACAAAATAATATGAACAAGAGGTAGTAAAAAAAGAAGAATAAAAAGCATACAAACAGTTCTTACATAAGATATAAACTTAGAGACGACCACCGATCGGCAGTTTCCAAAACAGAATTAACAAATAAACAAAAAGAGACACAAATATATAACAAAAGATTAAAAGTGGTATAAAGTTTACAAATGAAAATAAAGATTGAGTGAAATTAAAAATAACAGATAAAGAACAGATAAAGAAGCCATGCTCGCAGGTCAGTAAGGACTATAGCAGCTAGAATACATATACCACACTTCGACATACACCCTTAAAGATGGAAATAGGTAAAGAGAAAAAATCAATTTGTGGATATTTGTTCGAAGTGACACTGAGTCTGAGAGACACTGATCTGAATTCCAACTCACGTGAACAAATCGGGATAGAAAAAAGATGGTCATTTACCCGGAGACGCCTGGCTGGGGCCCGGAAGTTAAAACCCGCTACCGAGTCAATACAATCGATCATATTGTTGTGAATCTTATATAGATGGATTAAGTCAGAGTACACTCTGAGCGACTTTAGCGTGCATAGCCCCATGGTTGTGGCAATATCCGCATAATCATGATCCAGTGCGGACATGGGCCTTCCCATCTTAAAAGCGGCGAGTCTGAGGAATCTGTGCTGGACCCGATCAATAACGATAGCGTGGGATTCAAAAAAAGGAGTCCATACGACACTGGCATACATTAGAATAGGACGGACAAGTGACAGATATAAGGTCTTAAGAGTGGCGACTGATCTAAAATCTCTAGAATAAGTGGATACCAAGTAGAGTTTCCTGAGGGCTTTGTTCTTTACAAAATTAATATGAGGAAGAAAAGATAGACTGGAATCAAACAAAACCCCCAGGTCACGCATCTCACAAACCTTCTCCAGGGGCAAGGAATCAAGGCTGTAGGTGGTATCAAGCCTTGCAGACCTCGCAAAAATTAGTTCAAACCTTTTGTACGAAACTGTTATAATAATTAATAAACTACTCTTTACTATTACGATTGGGTTTCAACCCTTAACTCAACAACGTTCCCATATAAAATTGTAGTTGTAAGAAGGATCTCAGGATTCTAATTACAACAACTGGAATAATGATGAATTTTTGGTGGGAAATGTCAGGGAAAAGTCTGGAAATATTGGAAATATTTTATTTATTCATTCATCAACCCCCTTTTACAACAAAAAAATATATACCTATATATAAAAAAAAGAGTAGAAAAAAGTACAATCAAAAAGAATATAACTAAAATTAATAATCATAACTGATAATCATCATAACACAAAGGAGTGAATCTGAATGACGTTTATTATTCAACAACCGAACGTTATAGTAGGAGAGCCCACGACACTAGGTATACCACGAACGGGAGGCCGTTTCAAAATGATATGACGTCATTCAGCATGACCCGCCCGACATGGAATCGAAACTGTGCCGGGTTGAATCCTGACCCGATTAGCCGTAATTAATAAAAATTCGTGCTTTGTTTTTGTAATGTCTACCACTTTGAGGCGGCCACAAAAAACTTGTTTCGGATAATTTTTGGCAACAAACACTGTCGGGAACAATCACTGTGCCACCCCCATATCTGACCCTAACCCCGGCACAGTTAATTCGAAGGGGTTCAAAAAAACAGTTAACTACCTTTTCACGGAGGCCAAAAAAAACCTTAACAAAAATTGAAGATTAGGATTAGCTTTCAACGAAAATTCAACTGTGCCAGCCTTCCTCTTGACCCTAACCCTCGGCACAGCGAGTCAAACCCGGCCTTGCTCCGAGCGTCCTTCTCTCGCACCGCTCGTGACATAGCCAATCCAACGCTGTTTTTTCAGCAAAATCATTTGGTTTTCAACACAGCATTATTATTGAATGCATGTGGCACTGCCAGCAATGTTCGTAAATGAGTTTCGAGCCGTCTGATTATATAAAAATTAGTTGTTTTATTTTTTCTCCATCCTTTCAACGGGGAAAAAAAAGACTTTCTGCGTATGAACACGAAGAAATTGTTGTTAGAGATTTCCATAAATAAATTTGTATGTAAAAAAATGTTCCTACGTGTTCATCTGAAAAGAAAATGCGTTAATAACGGTTCATCTCGTTCAAAAATAGTTAGGACGTTTTTAAAATGTATTACAGTGAAATTTCCAAATAGTGGACATCTTTGGCACCGGATATCTTATCCGGTATTGAGAAGTGTCCGTTATTCAGGAAATGGCTAATTTTATATTACACGAATAAATTGATGACTGATCCCTTTGTTAACTCGAGTTACTTTTGCTTGTTGGTTGATTTTGCTGAAAAAACAGCGTTGGATTGGCTATGTCACGAGCGGTGCGAGAGAAGGACGCTCGGAGCAAGGCCGGGTTTGACTTGCTGTGCCGAGGGTTAGGGTCAAGAGGAAGGCTGGCACAGTTGAATTTTCGTTGAAAGCTAATCCTAATCTTCAATTTTTGTTAAGGTTTTTTTTTGCCTCCGTGAAAAATTAGTTGTTTTATTTTTTCTCCATCCTTTCAACAGTTTCAACAAAGGGATCAGTCATCAATTTATTCGTGTAATATAAAATTAGCCATTTCCTGAATAACGGACACTTCTCAATACCGGATAAGATATCCGGTGCCAAAGATGTCCACTATTGGGAAATTTCACTGTAATACATTTTAAAAACGTCCTAACTATTTTTGAACGAGATGAACCGTTATTAACGCATTTTCTTTTCAGATGAACACGTAGGAACATTTTTTTACATACAAATTTATTTATGGAAGTCTCTAACAACAATTTCTTCGTGTTCATACGCAGAAAGTCTTTTTTTTCCCCGTTGAAAGGATGGAGAAAAAATAAAACAACTAATTTTTATATAATCAGACGGCTCGAAACTCATTTACGAACATTGCTGGCAGTGCCACATGCATTCAATAATAATGCTGTGTTGAAAACCAAATGATTTTGCTGAAAAAACAGCGTTGGATTGGCTATGTCACGAGCGGTGCGAGAGAAGGACGCTCGGAGCAAGGCCGGGTTTGACTCGCTGTGCCGAGGGTTAGGGTCAAGAGGAAGGCTGGCACAGTTGAATTTTCGTTGAAAGCTAATCCTAATCTTCAATTTTTGTTAAGGTTTTTTTTGGCCTCCGTGAAAAGGTAGTTAACTGTTTTTTTGAACCCCTTCGAATTAACTGTGCCGGGGTTAGGGTCAGATATGGGGGTGGCACAGTGATTATTCCCGACAGTGTTTGTTGCCAAAAATTATCCGAAACAAGTTTTTTGTGGCCGCCTCAAAGTGGTAGACATTACAAAAACAAAGCACGAATTTTTATTAATTACGGCTAATCGGGTCAGGATTCAACCCGGCACAGTTTCGATTCCATGTCGGGCGGGTCATGCTGAATTACGTCATATCATTTTGAAACGGCCTCCCGTTCGTGGTATACCTAGTGTCGTGGGCTCTCGGACTATTAGTAAAATTGTCGCCAGTATCGAATAGATGCTTATTTTTTTCGCTCTGTTCGTAAATTGCTGCATTTGAAAATCCCTGCAATCGTCGATATTGTGTCTCCGTAAATCGTTGCTGCTGCAACATTTTTAAATCCCCTTCCCTAACTATAAGTAATTAAACACTTTTCAACCCCCCAATCACCCTAAATTTGAGGGTTTCCCCCCCCCCCGAATGTAGGCTAGCGGTGACTAGACTATTTTTTAACCCCCCGCACACTTTTTGTCTTCATCTTCATTTGATAAACGTTTAATCAGCCACGAATCTTACGATTAGAAACGTTGAAGAGAAGAATCGGTATTTTCGAAAATTGTTAAAGAATTCTGATCATCGAACAATTTTCCTTGTATTCATTTTCCACATTTGAAAAAAAAACCACGTGGGGTGTATCGAGAAAAGTTTACAGAGTGTTTTACAGAAAATAATAAAAGCAAGAAAGAAAGAATATTTTTGGCCTGAGTACAGAGGCAAGGCGTAGTCTCTAATTTTATTTAATAATATTTTTGTTATTCTTCGTTGATGGCTTCGCACCACGTGAATTCTTCTTCTTCGTCTTCCGATCTTCCCCTTCTTCATCTTTGGATGCATACGCGAACGCAAGTTTAGAATCACTCCGCAGCTGCATTTAAAAATTGAATTATTATAATTGTTGTATATTATGTGTATATATATATAATCCTATAATTGAACAAAAAATACCTGGCATATGAAACCCGTCTCATATGTATACTCACTGTCTCGGCGGGGAAGCCCCGCCTGCGGCGCCTTCGGGTGAGCTTTCTACTAATATTGTTGACATTTTTTCACGAATAATGGGGGATACATTGCCATCTATATGATTATACTACGAAACATCATGTGCACCGCGAAATCTACATTACCGAAATGTCCCTCGTTCAATTGTTTTCGATCTTTATTTATTTATTCAACTTTTCATTACGGACTTCCGTTGCATCGCTAGTACCCCAGCATCGGGGCAATTATGACGCAAGCACATCGCACTAATATCGGGTTTGACCGTCATAATCGCTTACCTAAAGGTACAAACTACAAAATATATGGGCAATTCCACCAATTATCAACCAATGTTTGGGCCTGAAAAAATTGATTTGCCTCAATTTTTTTCCTCGCATTCTGTGAACCGAGATTGGCAGATTCACCAAGTTTCAGCCAAATAGGACTCACCGTTCACGAGGAATACGATATTCAATTTTTAGGATAAATTTTTTTTACGCATTTTGAACGTACTTCCAACGTCACAATAAAAATTCGAAAAAATACGTTTTTCATGTGAAAAACTCTCAGCTTTTCGAATCCATTTTTCATTCTTCACTATCTCTGCTGAAACCAGCTCAAAAACACGTTTTTTGACAAAAAACAGCGATTTCTCGATGTGCTCAATGTTTTATCATTCTTTTGAATTTTTATTCCGAAAGCTGAGATTTTTTCAGTAAGAAACCCAAATTTTCAGAGTGGGACGGCTACGTGGTCGCGTGTGAGCTACGATTAACCCCTTGGCAATGATGCAAAAATGGGATTTTCGTGCCACGTTTGTATTTGAAAAAAAAGTCAATACATTCATCCTACAATCTCAGTACTACGGTTTTTGAGGTCACTGAATCCGAATCTGAAATCGGATTTTTCAAATTCAAAATGGCGGATCCAATATGGCGGACGCAAATTCGGAAAACAGTTTGATTCCGATGAAAGTGAGTAACTTCAGGTTTTCGAGGTCGCTGGATCCGAATATGACGTCAGATTTCCAAAATTCAAAATGGCGGATCCAATATGGCGGAAGAAAATTTCAATAAGCCTTTTTTTTCAAACACAAAAGTGGCACGAAAATCCCATTTTTGCCTCACTGCCAAGGGGTTAATCGTAGCTCACACGTGACCACTAGCCGTCCCACTCTGAAAATTTGGGTTTCTTACTGAAAAAATCTCAGCTTTCGGAATAAAAATTCAAAAGAATGATAAAACATTGAGCACATCGAGAAATCGCTGTTTTTTGTCAAAAAACGTGTTTTTGAGCTGGTTTCAGCAGAGATAGTGAAGAATGAAAAATGGATTCGAAAAGCTGAGAGTTTTTCACATGAAAAACGTATTTTTTCGAATTTTTATTGTGACGTTGGAAGTACGTCAAAAATGCGTAAAAAAATTTATCCTAAAAATTGAATATCGTATTCCTCGTGAATGGTAAGTCCTATTTGACTGAAACTTGGTGAATCTGCCAATCTTGGTTCACAGAATGCGAGGAAAAAAATTGAGGCAAATCGATTTTTTCGGGCCCAAACATTGGTTGATAATTGGTGGAATTGCCCATATACGACATGATAAAGCTTTAGTCGATATTTTATGTTTGATGTCCGAATTAGTCTTAGGGTATCCACTTTGCCCCGGTCTCTCCTACTTTGCACATATCGGCATCATCAGTGTTTTGTTCCGGGCGAGCTTCTGCAACCAGATAGCGAGATTCGTCTCCCATCGGTCCACATACCATTGCAGAGGGTCCAGCTCTTTGACCAGCGACGACCAGAGCACCGTGTCCACGAAGTGGTAGCTGCTCTTTGTGATCCTCATACACGTCACCTCGATCACCGTGTCACTGATGTGCGTCCGCGGTTGCCGAACCTCGTTTAGGTAATCTTGTGATACAGTTAGCTGGACGCGACTGATAAAAGACGATCATTAACCAGCGATAAACGGAATAAATTTGCAATTTCGTAAAGCGATTTCAGAGATTGAAATATGCAAAAATTTTTCTTCTTTGACGGAATTTCGGGCCTGTGCTCACAGACGAAAATTATGGAATCTTTGTCATACACGTTACTCGCAAAACAATGCGGAAACTAGGAAGTAGAATTTAGTAGACCTTGTCATGAATCGCGGTGCGTGTCGCAATTTCGACACGTGTTTTCGTAATAGAGTATACCCATAAGGTAGAAGAACCCGGGGGATAACGAGTCGAAATATGTACAGAATTTCATTCGATTTCGAAGTGATACCAGAAAGTTGGGCTCCCTCGTAATGATAACTTTACTCACATCGTCCGGTCGAAGTCGAGGCTCCGGAATCCAATTCGCTTTGGGTCGGTTTCATTTTTTCCCAAGGGACCTTCCTCTTTCTCCGTTGTTTTATCTTTTTCTACATCACCGTGTTGATCCTGAAAAAGAACAACTGTGTTAACTGTGTGCAGTAGTGTCACAGGCCAACACTGTCTTCGTGTGACTCATTCAAAAGGGGTCAAAGTTTGAAATAATTGGGCGCAATCATGCTGAGGGATAAAAAATCAAACTTTCGTTTATATTTTTGAACAACACTAGACGCTCAATGCTAGACTAGTGCTGCCGGCGGCGTTGGAATAGTTGGATTTGTTCCTCCAACTTCGCAAATCGCCTCTCCTCCGCCGGATTCAGGTTAAATTAATTAATATCGTTGTCGCACTTCCTTTCCACTTTCCTTCGAAGTTCGAAGCCTTCGAGATTTCTAATTAAGTCGTTTGTTGGGTCTTTGATTTCTCATTTTTATTTTTTTCACAAATTGTGAGAAATCATCTCCTATAGTTGGAGGCGAATGTCCTGGGTTTCAGGGATTCCCATGCCAGCCGGCAACCCCAGCTCGGGGTGGGGGCAAATTTTCTGCCCGAATTAAACTGAGGAGAATTAAAAATGAATTGGGATGATTTTTGTCGCGGTATCTGATTGCGGAATAAACGTGCACGATTCTTTCGACTTCGATTGGCGCGAAGAGGGAAACGGAATTTACCGATATTTTGGAGTTTCATCCATCTGCATCTCCTCCTCGTCCTCCTCCTCCTCCTCCTCTTCTTCCTCTTCTACTGAATTGACAAAAATTATTTTCGATCTCGTGGATTATATGTTTCTCGTGAAAGGAAATTTGTCAAATAGTGAGACATCTTATCGGATAATGTGGCCTATATACATTTTTTTTTTCCAATTTCCGTTACGTTGTTCGCGTTGCTGTTTTTTTTCTTTCTCTGTTTTTTTTTCTATCATCAAATGGATAAAAAAATTGAAGAAAATCAGTTTTTCAATGTTATAAAAAAACAAACGAAAAATCAGTTTTTTTCAAATACCGTAAATTATTATTCATATTACAGCTAATTTTGTGTATTTCGATTTGAACCGATGATTATGAGCCGGTTTTTTTTCCTTTTGCTTCTCAATTCGTTTCGTTCTATGATTGAATGAAACTTGAAACGACTTGTATAGTTGTGAAAGAAAAAAGATTTTTCATTGGAAAAATTGACAATTTCCTGATGCAATTTTTTTCCGTTCATTACATCGATATTCTTCAATCTTGATCTGAAAGAAAAACTTTCAATTATTTTTCGTATCTTGAATTGTAGGATAGAAGAGAAAAAAAATCTAATTTGATTAATCGAAACAATTGTGTTTGAGATCGATAGAACCTACCATTTTTTTTTTCTATACACCATCAGGCCGGGTTTGTTGGCCTGCGACGCGTAGGGATAGACATTAATTAATTTTCTGTTTGTAAGGTGGTTCTGTAATTTTAGTTTATCATTCTTATAAATTGTTTTTAGAAGCATCGTTTGGTAGGAAAAAAAAAATTATATAATTTTTTTTGTTGATTATAGGTAATTATCATGAAATTAAGAGATAAAGAGAGAAACAATTTTTACATGAAAAAAAAATTAGGGAATATGAATGAATGCGAGTGTGTATATATCTCGTAAAAGAAGAGAAAAAAAAACTTCAAAATTAGACTTTCGATGAAATTAATTCGGCTGCTGCACTCACATCATCGGCTGAAATCGTCGTTTGAGAAAACTTGCAAAAATCGTTCAGTTTTGAGAGAAGATTGATAAAGAAAAGAAATGAAAAGAAAAAATGTAGCAAATCAACCCTGAGCCATTTTTTAACTCTTGACTTTGAAGCAGAGAGAAACTTTCATCGAAACGGAGTTTTGGAAAACTCAGAGACCTTTTTTTCGAAGAGACTGTATATTGAAAAATGACGACTTGGTGAAGAAGATGACGAGTGTGTCTGCAAAGAATCATCCGGATTCCCCTGAAACTCTGCGTCATTTTTTATACATCGATTGAGAAGAGGAAAAGGCTCTTCTTGTTTCTTCGAAGTCAAAGTCAAAGACTCGACGTAAACAGAAGAAGAAGAATGAAGAAGAATGCAAATCATCCGAAATCCACTTCGAAATCATCTGAAAAACGTTCATCTCCAGTGAATCAAAAAAAAAAAAGATGAAATGGAGAATAAAAACTGCGAAATATGACATTTTTACATCGAAACGAAAAGAAGTTGGATAATGAAGATCGTTTCTGGCTCTTCGCTGATGATCAGTTGCAAAAAACAAAAACAACGAAAACAACTGAATATTGCAAGATTTTATTCCACGTTGTTTTTTGTCTTCATCATTTTTTCAACGATGACTTCTCTGAAAAATCTGCGCAGCTGTGTTTCTCTTTTCTTATCACATCATTTCTCTTACTGACGACGACAATTCGACAATTCGACAAGTTTTTCATTTTTCTACTCTACGCAACGTGGGATTTTTTTCATCGCCCGAAATTTGGAGTTTTTAACAATTTCAACAATCTGTTTCAAATTGTTTTTGAGAGTCGATTAATTGCGATATGAGAGAATGTGTTGAATTGAGAGAATGTGAGCTATATGTCAGGACTATCAATGAATCAATAATTATAGGATTATCAGCGCGACGATGTAGAATTTTTATATAGTACATACTAAAGGGATTTTTTCCCCCTTATCAATCATTTTTTTCTCTTTCATATACTGAGAATAGAAATTCTATTGAATCGCGTCTGTTGTATAGTTTTTTTTACCGTTTCGTTTCGTTACTATCTCAAAAACTGAAAGAAAAATTAAAAAAAAAAAACTGAATAATGAAAAGAGAAAACAAAGAAAAAAAAATCGAAAGTGAATGGATAAATTATAAATTGGGATAATTAATGTAACGTAATTTGAAAAAAAAAGAAGAATCGAAATTCAAATTCACAGTTTTTTTTTTGCAATTTGTCAAATCATCTCATTCGTTTATTATTATCGTAGATTATATTAATTTCAATACTATATTAATTTTATCATTCATTATCATAGCTGATGAGTATTGAAATTGTTAATTGCAAAGAAGTCAGTAATTTGGACAAATAGGTATAATAAATCGATATATGTATAGGTTCGTAGTCAGCTATAATATAAAGGTATAAATAAATAATTAAAAAAGAATTATAGAATTTTGAGAAAAATCGAGATTGAAGAATTTTCATTATACAGGGAGAATCAAAAATTATTCTTCAGAATTATACGATGAGATGCGAATCGATTAGAAAAGAAAGAATGGGAAAAAACTGCAATGAAATTATAAAACGAATTATTTAAATATATATTATATAAAAAAAAAAAAATGGCCATTAAATGGTAATAATTTACGTTTTTTTTCCAATAATCTCGACTGAGTAATGATTTATTATCCAATAGATTGGATTCGATTAAATTCAAATAAACAATCATCACGGTATAGAAAGAAAGAAAAAAAAATACAACAACAAGAAACAAGAGTCAAGTTAAAAAAAAAACAAAAAAAAACAAAAAAACGGGTGTGTGCTTAGGACCACACGATAGAAGTGAAAACTTATATGGCATTTATGATCCAAAGTAATGCATATAATCAAAATTATATTAATATTATATGGATATTGATTGGACGAATCGACAACAATCGAAAACGATATATTAAGTATTCCCGACTATTTTTCAAAGTCCTTGTCTGAAACTCACTCAATCAGGAATTTCTCGCCATCGTCTTTCAACAGTTTGCCGACTGTTTTTACACACGAGTCATTCAATGCCAAGTTTATGATCGCAACGAGGACTCGGATAATCTCGCTGCATTCCTGCTCGCTGACCACGCGACGTATGATCTGTTAGGAAAGGGGCCTTTTTCAATAAATCCAGGCACGATTAACAATGACTTCTATATACGTTTTATTTTATATTTCTCAGTTTCCTCTTTACACACGACCGAGCACACGACCCGTCTCCAACACTTGTCAGATTCATACTCCCTGTATCGTGTCACCTTGTCACATTCATACTCCCTATATGTATACGATCTACACTGTGACTGCTATGAAGCGAGGGTGACCCACCATTAATAAATAAAAAGTGAAACAGTGTCGCTCTACCTGCATTATTGCTCCGAAACGCTGAGCATCCTCCGCCTTCTGCCGATTAGGCCTCTCCGCGGTTTGCCTAATCAGGTGGATGTATCCTTCCGAAAAAGTGTCTATTCCGGCACGGAGTAGATTGAAAATTTCAAAGCTCTCGGCTGAAGCAGCACGCGTCGCTCTCGTCAGCTCGATCCCCTGTATGTGTATTTTATGATCTATATGGTTAACTTTGAACGTACGAGACACATAAGCAGAACCGTAGCCTCCCCCTTGTAAGATTACAACACATTACAGCACATTCATTCGATCAAACTTACTCTTTTCCGAGGAAACGAGAATTTGTTACAATACAGGTCCGATGCCGCGGCATACAACACATGGCTCACCGGATCCGACTTCTTGATTTCCGCCAGGACGTCCCGCGTCAGCCTCACGATCATTACTTCGGTTTCGGGGCTTCTACTCTTCTCCTTGCCCATAAGCGTGTAGCTTTCCACAGCCCGTTGGGCCCGTAACTACAACCGTTAGCATTTCTTTCTGGCCGTCCAACCACGCTCGCGTTAACGGAGCTAACGCAGGACATGCTTGGCATTTTACATGTTTTCTTCTCTGTCTTGGCGTATGCTGTCTCGGCGTATGCTGGATTGGCGTATGCTGTCTCGGCGTATGCTGGATTGGCGTATGCTGTCTCGGCGTATGCTGGATTGGCGTTGTATATATCCTCCTGCCCGCTCTCAGGAAAATATAATCAAAGTTATATTTCAAAGGCTCCGGCACTTTCAACAGTTTCTCCCCTGCATCGAACCGGTTTTCGAAGAATAGGCTTTTCCGGTCCCGCGAGTATGTGAAAATTTCTTCGGCATTACGTTTTTCACTCGGATCCGTCGTGAGGCGGCAGTATACGTTGTATTCGTGTGAATCTTGCTGTAATCTTTGTAATCGTTCTGTAATCTGTGCAATTGTTCTGTAGTCCTTGTAATCTTTGCAAATGTTGCAATTGAAAATTTCAAGGGTCTCGGCTGAGTCAGCATTCGTCACTCTCGTCAGCTCGAGCCCCTGTATATATATTTTGGAGCCAACAATTTTGGCGCTCTGATCGCAGTGAAGTTCGATGAGTCTGGAGAACCGCGAACTGTCTCCTCGGTTACCAAAGGCCTCCAATAATTACGTGTTGGCCGTAAGGTTTACTTTTGAATGATGGGCAGGAATGTCCATTTGTGCCTCATTTGTATTTCGGCAGGTACTTTATTCGTAAGGGAACTCGCGAAGACGTAGTCCACGATTACACGAGTTAGCTCACTATCACCGGAGATTTTACAAATTTTAGTTCATTATGCGAAATTTAGTTTGATAGTGCTCGTTCTGATATGAATTGTAACTTTTTGTTGAGTATGAGACTCATCAGGGCTTCGAAAAGGACACCTAAATCGAAATAACCATCTAAACTGTGGAAGTTTGCGCAATGTAACAATTTCTTGTTACCAGGAGGGATTCTTCTACCTACTCTAATCGAGAAGACTCAGAATCGATTTACTACTATCGTTTAGTCCCTTTTCCAAAGAGCAGGGGGTTTCTACTAATAGCAATCTATCTGAGGACTAACCAGTTGTTGTAGGATATAATAGGATCGGAAGAATCGTCAGTGGATGTGTGTTGTGTGATGTGATGTGTACAGGTGTTGAAATAATTAGGTTAAAACCGATTTAATATTGATAGTGAAGATTAATATGACTTTGAACTGAATTCTTATTGTAATTCTTTAAATGTTTATCTGAAGATTAGTTTGAATTAATTGACAATAATTCTCAAGCAACGCTTTGTATCTTTAGAGACCGTAGTCTTAAATGTATGCCTCGTAAAATTTTCTAAGTCGAAAATTCACGAAAATAAAATTTTCCAAGTCCAAAATTGACTCTAAATTCGATTACTGCAGTAAGGCTCTGCAGCAACGTACCTATATGTCCAGGAGGACTGACCGAAGTGACGCTCTGTGTTCCTTGATTTTCGTCGTTACCTCGGTTTAGGAACTATATTTCGTGTGGCGTAAGCACATTTCTTCAAATTATTAGGAGTGGGGACTGACCCACGAACTCCTCAACTTCCCTACTGATCGCGTATTGATACTATTTACAAGATTCAGTTCACTTTCATACGTGTTAATCCCCGTTTATTGTGTAAGTATGGTCGTTTAAATATGTACATGTGTGTTTGTCTTTATGACAGGAATGTATCCTTAAGTTTTACAATATGATTTGATGAATTTACGTGTAGTTGTTAAACATTATTAAGTGTGTGGTGTGTTGTTGTCCAAATGACGGTGAAGTTAATTTTGGTTGTTAAGTAAAGTTTTCTATGAGGTGTGTTTTAATTCTATTGTACTTTGAAAGTGGAATTTAGCAAATTTTTGTGTGGTTTCCTATGATTGAATGATAATTCTATTGACTCTAATCACTGTCGCTGCTGTCCGAGCTGCTGTCTGATGTTTCTAGGCTGTTTGATACATAGTTCCTTTCGTATTTCCATGAACGTTTTCGTTTTAAGCTATTGTCTGTACTGGTGGAGGGTTGATTTTGCGTGTCGAAAACGATGGGGACTTGATTGGTCTTAAACTTAGAATATTTGATTGCATATTGATTTAGCGGTGAAATTTTTGTATTTTCAAGCAATGCTGCTTGAAAATTGGGGTCAAAAGGTGTTTGAGTGCCATGTGACACCGTTCGATACATTGACTGTGGTGTTTGTACCATAGCCACCTTCCCCACGTGCCATTCGAGTTCGTCACATCCCATCCATGGATTCGCTTCCTTCACCCAGACCGGTCGCTTTTTGACAACTCGCACCTCCAAACACATTCCTGTCTGTGTCTCCACGTCAGTCATCTTATAGTTCGTCTCTGTTTGTGTACCACTGTCCATGTTGCGTTTTCGGATTCAATGTGATCGTATGTTCTATAAGAAACCAACAAAAGAAAAATGTGCACACAAAAAAAATATTAAAAAAAATATTCACATATTTGAATTTATCGGACGAGGCGAACCAAATTAATTAATTATTGGTACCCACCAAGGAGAGATTCTTCCTCTATTCGAGCGTGCAAACCTTGGTGGGACCGAAAAAAACCTATAGAAAAATCAAATTTTTATTTTTAATTCTTCGAGTAAAAATTATATTTTATAATTATATTAAAAAAAAATATTAAAAAAAATATCCTTGCCAAAAAAATTTGTTGTATATAAAAAAATGGTTTTGTGTGCGTGTGTAGCTCATTGGATAGGAAATGAGGATGTCAGGAAATTGGTCATGGACCAATACGTTACACGTTATTACCGTTTTTCTGTGCTTTTGTACTTTTAATTGTGTTGTGATAAAACTTTCGTTGCCGTGTCATGTGTACAACTTATTTAGAATAGAATTTCTATAAATCTTCCCGCCCTTGAACAGCGACATATTTTTCCAAGTCATCGGGAAGGACTCTTCCGTCTCTCAGCTGGAATAAAAAGTAAACGAAAATAGAGTCTCTTTTGAAAACGGGACACCGACTACCTATATATATGTAGATGAGGGGTGTACTCAATGTACCTTTTCAATGTGGATGGCGTTAAGTATAACGAAGAGCGCACAGTTATTACTCCCAGGCTCTTGTTGGCCGCATCGTGGATACTGAAATGGAAACAATCGTCTATTTTTCACACCGAGTCGTACGAACACGACGACAGGCATACAAAATAGGGATGGACGATTCTAGACCGATCTACTCGAGAATCGATCTTTTGGGTCCAGAAAATCGATCTTTTGAATCTTAAGAATCAAATCCGATGCTCAAAATCTTCAATTAAACAATTTTTTGAATGTCTGTGCTGGCGTTCTGTATTTTATGGCCAATTAGGTTTGACTTCGAAAGAATCATCCAATTGCCAATGCGGAATGAATCTAACAACACAACCAATAAAAAAGCTTCCCGCCTTTTCAGCTGGGTTTTTGGAAGTATATGTATATTATTGCGATAAATGAATACATGTAAGAAACAAATACGTTATTGTGTATAAAAACTTTTGCTGTATCGAACAAAAATAACGCAAACTATTATCTAGTATCGAAACATTCGAAACTATTGAATAAATACTCAATTTGTGTTGATACGATTTCCAATCTCTACATAGGTATAGCTACCCATTTCCATTTGAACATAAGTGGAAATAACGATCGATCTTCCAAAGATCGATCTTTTGTATCCAATTTTTTGTATGGATCGATCTTTTTGGAATCGATTCGAATCGATTCAGAGAATCGATCTTCTGCTTGAGATCGCCCATTACTAAATTACAAAATTCGGGTCTTCGATGATTAAGCGCGAGGGCTTTCGCCCAAGACTACCGAATAAATCCGAGCAATTCTTGACTCACTCTGACTGTCAACGGTGTGACAAATTTAGACTTCATTAGGTGGAATTATATAAGATTATTAGTACTCATCGAGGAAATTAATAAATATAATAAACAATAGTGCAATTAGTTTGTCAAATAAAAAGATTTCATTATTTATTCAAAATTTACGTTTCGATGGATTGATTTATAACAATTATTCAAGACAAAAATCTCTTATTTTATTTAAATTTACCGTTCAGACAAGCTTATTACTAATTATCATTCATTCAACGCATTCACACTTTTAAAATCTTTGTATAATATAAAATACGCCTTTTTCTATTTGAATTTTTGTATCAATTTTCTTCACGTTATTTTTGTCAAAATTTTCAAATTTCTAGTCATTAATCTACAGTTTCATTTTTGAATATGGTTTAACAGTTTGTAAGTTATCTTATTTATGACCATGCCGGTTCCGTAGATGTATAGTTTTCAATAATGGCGATGATAATTCGTCTCGTCAGACTTTTCGCTTGTTCGATGTTCGTTTTTCGTAGTTTTTACTTGATTACAGTGACTGTGCTTATGAGTGTTCAAAATATAATGAAAACTGTTTTGACTAGATAATATAATAATTGTATAAGTTTTGTATAATTTAAAACGTGTAAAGATAAAATAGAAAATTGAGACTGATACGAGGAAAATGATCTGTACAACAAGGCGTCTTCTCGCAGAATGCCTGATCTCGTCTCTCCCGTTAAGCGGATTTCCTCCATACCGTATTCTATTTGGTTCACCTAGTTATCTCTATTTGTATTTCGTAGTCGAATATTAGGCGCGGGAACCTTCAAACCTCACAACGGCTTGGCAGCTTCCTTAGAAAAGGCTTTCACTAGCGTTTCTGCAATATTATCTTCCACTTTCGATCCTAGATAACCAGCTAGAGAATCGTATATCTCGATTTTCCCTTTCCTTGCACATATCGGCATCATCAGCGTTTGGTTCCGGGCGAGCTTCTGCAACCAGATAGCGAGATTCGTCTCCCATCGGTCCGTATACCGCTGCAGAGGGTCCAGCTCCTTAACCAGCGACGACCAGAGCACCGTGTCCACGAAGTGGTAGTTGCTCTTTGTGATCCTCATACACGTCACCTCGATCACCGTGTCACTGATGTGCGTCCGCGGTTGCCGAACCTCGTTTAGGTAATCTTGTGATACAGTTAGCTGGACGCGACTGATAAAAGACGATCATTAACCAGCGATAAACGGAATAAATTTGCAATTTTGTAAAGCGATTTCAGAGATTTAAATATGCAAAAATTTTTCTTCTTTGACGGAATTTCGGACCTGTGCTCACAGACGAAAATTATGGAATCTTTGTCATACACGTTACTCGCAAAACAATGGAAACTAAGAAGTAGAATTTAGTAGACCGTGTCATGAATCGCGGTGCGTGTCGCTATTTCGACACGTGTTTTCGTAATAGAGTATACCCATAAGGTACAAGAATCCGGAGGATAACGAGTCGAAGATGTACAGAATTTCATTCGATTTCGAAGTGATACCAGAAAATTGGGCTCCCTCGTAATTATAACTTTACTCACATCGTCCGGTCAAAGTCGACGCTTCGGAATCCAATTCCCTTTGGGTCCAGATCCCGAATGGTAGCCACGTCACCCACACCAGTCAGAGCTTGCCAACACATCGAGTCAATCACGTCGTGTCCCTCTATATCGATCCGTAGACAGATCGCATTTACGACCCTATCCCCGATCTCTTCCGCGCCTTCTGTTCTCGTCATCACTTGTAATCACTTGCAATCTTCATAATATGTTGTAATCTTGCTGTAATCTTTGTAATCGTTCTGTAATATTTGCAATTCTTCTGTAGTCCTTGTAATCTTTGCGATTGTTCTGTAATCCATGTAATCTTTCTAATCAATTTGTAATCACTGTAATTGTAGTCGGTGTATTATAATCAGAGGACTGGTGGGGCTTGTAAGTTGTTGAAAATTTTCGAGAGCGTCTCGACTGGAAATTTTTTTGTATCCACTTATCCTAGTAGGATAACAGACAAAAACTGCTACTCACTCGTTGTCGATTACCGCCAAGATCCAGTGAGAACTAAAACGATGATTGTATATCATTATGAATTATAGATTCCTACATATTATATCATTTCCTTGCGCACCTCTCGGAATAGTGCGCGGAGCTCTTCCTTGATCGGCGCGAGCTCCGCCATAAATTGCTCGGGGGCTGGTGGGGGCTGCTACACCACCGAGATGTCAACCACACCCTGCGACCCTCCCGCATGCATGCATTGGACGCGGGTAGCTAGGCACCCTCTCTCTTTCTCTTTCTCTCAATTAGTAGTAAAACGTTGATAATCCTCAACCCCGGTCCCCCATCGTTCTCGCATAATCCAGACAGTCGTTGACATTTTTAACAATAAATTCAACTCGCACAGTCGAGTCCAACTCCTTTCCTCGGGGGGCTTGTCAGTCCAAGACTTTAAATTTCTGAAACGGGGGTAGTACAACCTCTGGAACGCGAGGATCGTATTTTTTTGTAGACTCGAAGTACATGTATAACAATATAGATATGAACGTAAGCTGACAATCTATTGACCTCCGTGGTCTTCTCTTTACGTAAGAAAGATATGTAGATTTATTCTCACCGGTACCTTATACAGCTGCATTTGTTCGTAAATGACGTTACCGCCGTACTGTGCACCGCTCCGGGGTGGTCAACAAACTACTCTACAACGGCGTTCAATTCATCGTCTACGTACTCCCTGCCGCTGGTTGGACAGAGAAACGAGCGAACAAATAAGCGTATGAGCCTCGTTTTCTTTTCTGTTTGCATTTACAGGGTGAATTTCTAACGATGATACAGTCTGATGTGAATTGATCATTAATTTCTTTTTGTTTCACTATTTTTCATTCGCTGTGATACCCCGTTCTCCGTGGAGAACCGCTGGCGGCAGTTGAGAATCACTGAGTGAAGAACCCGACGGAAGCACCAGAAGTCGGAGAAGTTCCATAGTGGGAACTGATTGTGAGTCACGAAGGAGTGGCTGGACCACTCACCAACGAGGCACAAGACCGCGAAGGTCCTTCCGCTGTCGAGAAGAAGAAAAAGGAGAAGATCAACGGTAACCATAAGAGTTATGTAGGTAAAAATTATGTAGCGGATGGTCAGATTCGCCATATATGCAGAGTCACTTGGAGATTATTATTTGATTTCTCCTAGGGTTTATTTTGAGTTTATTGCCTCGAAAGGCTCGTTATTGATGATTGTTAATTTTTTTGTAATTATTTTTCTGTTTTCTGTAATTTATAGGTTATTTATTAGCTCAGTGGCTTGCCTCGCGAGAAATGAGAATTAGAATTTGAGTATCGCTGTTCTGTACTTTCTTCCCCGGGCGTGGGCTCGCTTAACGAGTCGTCGCTCAGCCTTGGTGCGTTAGTCGCAGTATTATTAGTTTTTATATTATAGTTTAGAGTATTATTTGATCGCATAATGGCCGGTGCCGACTAGAGCACTGCACTGCACTGCACATATATATTATATCTGTATAGATATACTTCAGGTGATAGAAGGTGCGATAAATAAAATATTTTATTTTACCAATAAGTTCAATTTTAATTAAATTTTTCAATTAAATATCCACAACTTTAATATAAACTACATAATGACCTGAAATAATCTATCTATAATGAATGAAGAAAATTGTTTTTCTTATAAAATAATCTGTTAACGGCAATAAACAAATTAAATTAATTAAAGTAAGGTTATAGCGCTCATGGATTCCTTTTATTCTTTCCTAATAAGTATTAATCCATCTTATAAATTGAATCTAATTATTTAAAATAAAGATAATTAAATGGAAACTTATCAGTTTTAAACACATTATAGAAATGATCGATTATCAGTTTTAATATTATTTACGAGCCCTGGAAATAGGACAGATTCACTCAGAGTGAACTAGTCATTTATGATTGTTGTTCTTGATTTATAATTATTGTTTTGAACATTATTTCTCTGATTATTTCTTTTATTAACTTAATTTTAAGGATAATTCATTGACTGAGACTCGTTTTTGATCGGTTCCCCTTGGCCTGTCTTGGGATTTATTATTTATCAAATATGTTGCCGAGATCTCTTAGTCTTGGCTGAACTTCTGGTTCTAATTATATCCTTTTTTGCTATGTAATTTATGGAAAATTGCATCTTTTTTTATTGAATAAATCGCATGTGGATATTAAGTAAAATTGAAAACCAGGTCCAGTCATTATATCCAAAAAACCGACCCTACCCGTGAATAATCTTTACCGTAAACTTTACCGTCAACTTTACCGTAAAGTTGAAAATAAACGAGATAATGATAATATTTTGAATTAGTCGCGTTTTTCAGGTTTAATTCCTAAAATATCGATTTTTTGGGTAAAAAGGTGGGATTCAAAATTGTTCAAAAATTGATTCTCTACAAGTTTTTTCCTTTTCATTTATGCCGTAAAGTTGAAAATTAACGAGATAATGATAATATTTCGGATTTGTCGCTTTTTTTTACGTCCGATTCCGAAAATATCGATTTTGAGCAAAAAAAGTATGAACAAAAAATGTTCAGAATTCGATTCTAGACAAGTTTGTTTCCCTTTATTTATGCCGTAAAATGTGGAACTTGGGAGATAATGATGATATTTTGAATTAGTCGCTTTTTTCACGTTTAATTCCAAAAATATCGATTTTGGGAAAAAAAAGGTGGTAACCGAAATTGTTCAGAATATGATTCTCTACAAGTTTGTTCCTCTATATGTATGCCGTAAAGTTGGAAATAAACGAGATAATGAAAATATTTCGAATTTGTCGCTTTTTTCAGATTTCATTTCCAAAATATCGATCCTAGAAGAAAAATTGTGGGGACCAAAATTGTAGAGAATCAAATTTCCTACAATTTTTGTCCCTAGGGTTTTTCTGTAAAATCAAAAATGGCCGAGTTATTCAAGAAAAACCGTTTTTTGGGAAAAAAAACATTTTTCGAATATACGCAGGAGCTTGATTCAGTCTACTTTTTCAATTTACACTCCCAGTGACCCTCCCAAGGGATCTATGAAAAAAAATTCAAGAAAAGATTATTCACGGGTCAAAGTCTATAATGACTGGACACGGCAGAGCAGTATTGACTCGGATTGATTATCTTGGGGGTCGATCGTATCGACCCAGCTTCAATTTGAGTAGATTTTGTTCATCATTAGGTTCATAGAGTTTAGGATTTTATTTGCAGCCTTCGATAACGGACTTCGTCACTCGGAAAGCGGCCTGAGTCACTGGCTCAAAAAGTCCTGCGTCACAGTAGGTACATACGTAGTATCGACACCTATTCTTACGTACCGATAGGAAACTCGTTAGAAAAATAAGTCGTAGAAGATTGAATGGAGCGTTAATCGAGGCTGAAACCTTCATAACGGGGGGGTAGTGCACCTATGAGAGTTTCACGATATAAATAGAGTAAGTAGCGCTCTTCTTTACCGACGTGATAGGATTTTATGATCAGAATAAATAGGACTCTTTTTTACCGACATCCGAGAACTGACCGTCCGGAGAGCACTGTCCATCGACCGTGATCAGCCCGGTGACACTTCCCTATACCGCTAATGTTAGACAGTGATTCCCTTACTGTCGCCGACCGCTACGCGGCGCTGGGGGTAGTGTGCCCGGCCGGTGGGCGTGGTTACGTCGAAAAAATTCGAAAGCTGATTCAAAAGGTTGCGACATAACCTCGAACACCCACCGAATAACTTCACAAATGCTAATAAATAAAAGTTTGACTATTAATATACGAACACGTGGTTTATTTTTCATTCAATAGTTTGATCCAACGTGAATTCGCAGTTCAAAAATTCAAGGGCGATCGCGAGTATGCAAACAAGAATAATGCATATTGATCTTGAATTTTCAAATCGTGGCCACAAAACTGTTTTGCGGCCTCATAATCGCCGAATTCTCGCCACTGTGCGAATATTTGTTGATGCATTTTTTGAACCACTGCTCGGCCCACTTTGAAATTTTCAGACAACCTTTGGCATTGAAAAAGATACGCTGTGTATAAATTTCAGCCAATTCGATTGGGGCACTTTTGGGTTATGAATGATTTGCACTCATTTTGTATTAAAACCACACTTGAACGGGGTATCGAAAATCTGATGAAAATACTCTCGAAAAGTTCACAAAAAACCCCAAAATTTTCGTATTGGAACTTTTTTCACACATCGTTCATGTTTTGAGCTATCTAGGCGCGAA
Organism: Euura lappo; assembly: GCA_018257835.1. Taxonomy (NCBI): domain Eukaryota; kingdom Metazoa; phylum Arthropoda; class Insecta; order Hymenoptera; family Tenthredinidae; genus Euura; species Euura lappo. Next base: position 57,767 of record JAEUYN010002084.1, on the reverse strand, counting down.
AAGTAAAAAAATAATTGAAAATCAATTTATTCGATGATTTTTTGTGATAGAATGATGAGTCGAAAGACTCGAAAAATTCTGAAAAAAATCACAGTTCATCCTTTCAACATGCAGTTTGACTGTGCAAAAGGAAAAGCAAATCGAAAGGAGTCAGGGAAAAAATCTTGTTTTTTCGGTCGTTTTGACGCGGAATCCCCCGTAATTATTGTCTAATATTGATGTATAAGCGTTCTAATACCTTCATTAAAAACAAATATTTAACGGAGAATGGATATTTGGGGAGGGATCTGGTTATTGAAATACGGGCTTCGAGGTTTTTCAAATTTTTCAGTTGTAACCACGCCCACCGACAGGGCACACTACTCCCAGCGCCGCGTAGCGATTGGCGACAGTAAGGGAATCAGTCAAACTGGATAGTGTCACCGGGCTGACCGTGATCGAACGCCGGTGACCACAGGGGGCGTGGTCGCAGTCGTAATCAAAAACCTACCGTCTGCGGAAGCAGACGACTCGCTTGCGTGTGTCATACCCACTGAAATATAATATAACTGGAACGTCTGCCAACCATCCTTTCCGTAGAGAGGCCGCGGTCAGAGAGAGATAGCTCCGTACACTGCTGGTTGGTATCCTCCTCTCTGTCTCACTGCGTCGCGCACGCGCACATCCAAGTATCGTAAAGCATCTGCAAAAAGTTAGTCCGGCCTGCTCACTTTGATAATAATCAAAACAATCTGAAATAGAATTGAATTTGTGAGTTTCATTTATAATTGAAACCTATTATATCGCTGTTCGATAATTTGAAGAGAGAATCATTTATACACGGTAGGTTAAATTTTGAGTAATCATGAGTAAGGTCAACTTTTGGACTTGACTGTACGGACAGAGAGGAGAATACCAACAGCTGTCGCGATCAGCTATCTCTCTCGGCTCGGACCAGCCGCCTTGGCGTTCGTTCCAGTTATATTATATTTCAGTGGTCACACCATTCGGTTCGTGCTCGTAAGTCGGTCAACTGCAAGGACACACACGATCACGGTCGATGCACAGTGCTCTCCAGACGGTCAGATATCGAGTGTCGGTGAAGGAGATTCCTATGTATTATGATTATAGAATCCTATCACGTCGGTAAAGAAGAGCGCTACTTACCCTAATTATATCGTGGAACTCTCATAGGTGCACTACTGGGTGAAAAATTAACTTCTCGACCTGAGTCTTTATCCTACTTCCTATAATTAGCCGTCAAAACACCCAGGCGAGTACGTCAGACCATTTCTGGGCAAAAAATAAATGGTCTGAATACTTCGTTGATCGGCTTCATTTGGAGAACGCGTCAAATTTCCCCATGAAAAATGAACATGAAAAAAAATGATTATACGTTGATGGGGTAGAAAATCGAATTTTGATAGGATCACGATGCCCAGTCTCAATTCGAGGTTTCCAGTTTTCGATATTCAAGCGCATAAATGGTTTGAATATTTCCTTGATCGGCTTTTTCTGAAGAAACCGTGAAAATACCCAGAATTTGTGTCGCGGCTTTTGAACGCGTGATTTAATTTTTGCGATTCAAAGTCCGCAAACTCGTGACCAGAAGAGTGTAGGGAGGTGGAAAAAGGTCATCTGAGTACGGCAGACCGTGTCCAGGCACGACATTGCGCCTCTTGGACCCGTGATTGAATTTTTGAGAAACCAAAGTCGCGAACTTGTGACCAGAAGATTGTAGGGAAGTGGAAAAAGGTCACCTGCGTACGCTACACCGTTTCCGGGCAGGAAATCGCTCCCTTTGTACCCTTGATTGAATTTTGAAGTAACCAAAGTTGCGAACTTCTGACCAGAAGATTGTTCTTCACTGCATGTATGATAAGACGAAAAATCGCATTTTGGAGCCAAGATCCATGATATATTTTTTTTTTCATCGACATCGATCACCGGTTCTTCATTTTCGGTATGCTAAGACGAAGAATCGCGTTTTCGAGCCAAGATCCATGAAATTTGACATATTTTTTTTTCATTCATATCGACCGTCGTCTCTTTATTGCATGTATGATACGACGAAAAATCGCGTTTTACAGCCAAGACCCATGAAATTTGAAAATTTTTTTTCATTCACATCGACCGTCGTCTCTTCATTGCATGTATGATGAGACGAACAATCGCGTTTTCGAACCAAAGTCAGCAAACTTGTGACCAGAAGAGTGTAGGGAAGTAGAAAAGGACCATCTGAGTACGAAAGGCCGTTTCTGGACACGAAATCACGTATTTTGGACGCGTGATTAAATTTTTTCGAACCAAAGTCAGCAAATCTGTGACCAGAAGAGTGTAGGGAAGTGGAAAAAGGTCATCTGAGTATGACAGGCCGTTTCTGGACACGAAATCGCGCATTTTGAACGCGGGATTCAATTTTTCGCGAACCAAAATCAGCGAACTTGTGACCAGAAGAGTGTCAGGAAGTAGAAAAAGGTCGTCTGCGTACGGCTGCTCGTGTCTGGACACGAAATCGCGCATTTTGAACGCGGGATTCAATTTTTCTGTCGTACTAAGATGGCCTTTTTCTACTTTCCTACACTCTTCTGGTCACAAGTGTGCTGACTTTGGTTCGAAAAAATGTAATCAAGCGTCCAAAATACGCGATTTCGTGTCCAGAATCGGCCTGTCGTACTAAGATGGCCTTCTTCTACTTTCCTCCACTCTTCTGGTCACAAGTTTGCTGAATTTGGTTCAAAAAAATTTAATCAAGCGTCCAAAACACGCGATTTCGTGTCCAGAAACGGCCTGTCGTACTCAAATGGCTTTTTTCTACTTTCCTCCACTCTTCTAGTCACAAGCTTGCTGACTTTGGTTCGAAAAAATTTAATCAAACGTCCAAAATACGCGATTTCGTGTCCAGAATCGGCCTGCCGTACTCAGACGGCCTTTTTCTACTTTCCTACACTTTTCTGGTCACAAGTTCGCTGACTTTGGTTCGAAAAAATTTAATCACGCGTCCGAAATACGCGATTTCGTGACCAGAAACGGCCTGTCGTACTCAGATGGCCTTTTTCTACTTCCCTACACTCTTCTGGTCACAGGTTTGCTGACTTCGGATCGAAAAAATTTAATCACGCGTCCAAAATACGTGATTTCGTGTCCAGAAACGACCTGTCGTTCTCAGATGGTCTTTTTCTACTTCCCTACACTCTTCTGGTCACAAGTTTGCTGACTTCGGCTCGAAAACGCGATTTTTCGTCTTATCATACATGCAATGAAGTCGAGACCACGGTCGATGTGAATGAAAAAAAAATTTCAAATTTCATGGATCTTATCTGTAAAACGCGATTTTTCGTCTTATCATACATGCAGTGAAGAGACGACGGTCGATGTATATGAATTTTTTTTTCAAATTTCATGGATCTTGGCTCGAAAACGCGGTTTTTCGTCTTATCATACATGCAATGAAGAGACGACGGTCGATGTGAATGAAAAAAAAATCAAATTTGATGGATCTCGGCTTGAAAACGCGATTCTTCGTCTTATCATACCGGCAATGATAAGACGGTGGGCATCGTGATCCTATCAAAATTCAATTTTTCGGCCCATCGACGTATGTACATGAAACTTTTTCGTGGTCATTTTGTACATCTACAAAGTATTTGACCTATTTATGCTCGTTAACCATAGATCCCTGTACCGTCGGCTCATGTATACCGCGATACAAGAATAGCGTCGTCAAAGTAGCTCCAATTTCCACTCCTTGTGAGTTTTCGACACGACCTCGCTGTCGAATCAAGAGCTGCCAGCATTTGAAAGTTCATCATTTATCGTCGCGTCATCCGGTGTTGCTACAATTCTCTTGGGGAGTGTATATCTTCTGATAGGGGCCGGTCTATGTCCGGTTTAAGAAAATAAATTAAGAAGACTGTGCGCTAAAGAAAATGTGGCCGAGATGTAAGCGTACGGTATGAAAAGAAGTGTGAAAATGAGTGCCGCATTCGATATAATATGGCAGCAAGTAACAAGTAGTATGTATAGGTACGCATATTCATGAATGTCTCGCAAACTGGGCCCCCTCAGCTACCGTAAGCTTATATTAGGGCAATGTATGGCGGCCTAGATTGGTGCTAGCCACGATTACACGCTAGCCCTATTAATCGGCATACTAAAGTGCTCGAGGCACGACTGACGCATAGGGAGGACGTGAGTGATCGGAGATCAGAGACTGACGGTATACTCTCTGGCCTGTGTGGTCTTTGGTTCGATAGGGGCCAACGGTTCACCCGGCGTTGCTGGCAACATTTCAAGTGGTGTTAGTGTTGGTTATTCCCATTTTCCGACGGAGGCGCGTACACGGGGCATATTTGAGAAATGATCAAATTTGTAATAAACTTAACAGATTGACCCATTCGATTGATATAAAACTAGGTGTCTTTTGGCCATTGTGATAAGATATACGTATACAATGATGGTAAGTGGCAGCGGTAAGGAATAGCGAATCAGATACATTCTGACTAATCTGAAAGAACAATCGATAATGCACAGACGAAGAACGAAGCGAGAGCCTCTTGGGGAAGTGCAGAAAGTGACCAGGACGAAGATGTGCCGGAGAGAGGGACCTGGGCAAATAAAACCGAGTTTTTATTATCGTGTGCGGGTTATGCAATAGGGATAGGAAACGTCTGGAGGTTCCCTTACCTCTGTTACCGAAACGGCGGCGGTAAATATACGTTACCTTGATTGCACGAGTCTCCCCCAGACTTCGCCCTTCTCTTCTTCCTCACCCGCTTCCTTCGACAGAATTACAGGGATAACAATTCGTTTTGATTTTCATTTCCCAACTCTCCTCGAGCTCCCCCTCTTTCTTCATCATATGCATATACTAAAAGATGCATCGAACATGAGTTGAAACGAATTAGGTTGCTAGGAAAAATAGCGAAGACGACGAATTCAAAGGCGAATTCACCCCAACGACTTCGTACTCGGTTCAAAGGGAATCATTCAATCCAAGTCTCGGCTCAATTGCCGGTGGTTACACCTCAATAGGAAGCGTTAGAGTTGATGTGGTCATTGGTGTCACGAGTTTATTCATGGCCACATAATCATCTATTGCAATACACAATATCTTTTCCAGATAGATCGCGTATACTGTCTTTACAGTCGTTAACGAGGCATAATTTTGTTCCAGGGGCTTTCCTCGTGCCGTATTTATTGATGCTATTCTTATGCGGGATCCCATTGTTTTTCATGGAATCTTCGATTGGACAGTTCGGCGGCACAGGGTGCATAACCATGTTCAACACGAGTCCGATTTTCAAAGGTTTTCATTGATCCCAAACAATGCTTCAAGTATAATTCATTGAGAACAAAGTTTCGGCAGAATTTGACGTAATTTGACGTTACGTAACGTTTCAGGCGCTGGATTCGCTATTGTTATTGTCAATTTGATATGTACCATGTACTACAACGTGATAATATCTTACCCATTGTTGTTTCTGGCGATGTCGTTCAGGAAGATATTACCCTGGGAAGACTGTGATCATCACTGGAACACGCACAAGTGCCTGAAGGTAGTTTCAAACAATAAAAAAACTGCAGGCTTACTACCGTTCATCATCTCTTGATATTCGCGGTACCTCATTAATGATGAAATATGTATGTGCCATAGCTCGGAGCCGATGTACTCGGGCAAAAGAACGAGTCTGATCAGATCGAGCTGATCGGGAGAACAAAGACTCCGGCTGACGAGTTTTTTCAGTGGGTTATATAATCGATAGAAACAACATTTGGTTATTATAGAATTTCCTCACCTTTGTCGTTACTTTCAGCAATCACATACTCCAAATATCCGAAGGAATCGATGTCATGGGAGGCATAGTGTGGCCCTTGTTCACCTGTAACCTGATATCCTGGATTATAGTCTTCCTCTGCATATGCAACGGCGTCAAGAGTGCAGGAAAGGTAAGGAAGAGTCGTGGTGTTGCTCTTGAGACGATGCATGCTCACCAGCACTGATGATCACTCTACATAAATATAGGTAGTATAGTATGCTGCGATTAATAATAAATATTTCAGGTAGTTTATTTCACCGCAACTTTTCCCTTCGTCATTTTATTCATACTTTTGATAAGAGGCGTCACGCTTCCCGGTGCTTACGAAGGCATAAAGTTCTACATAATGCCGAAATGGTCCCAAATAACGAACCTCAAGGTAAAAGATAGCGTTATATCCAACTAAACCCGTCCACATTGACTTCAATAATACCACCTTTTTTTTTTTTTTTTTTCAACGAAATCACTTATTGTCAAGGTCTGGGCTGATGCGGCTCTGCAAATATTTTTCTCCCTCGGTCCAGGCTGGGGTGGTATAGTCAATATGGCCAGCTACAATCCCTTCAAGAACGACAATCGTCTGTAAGTGCACGCGCGTATCCTACTACCAGCTATGTTCAATGTGTTCAGTCATTGAGTATTCACGGGTTCTCTGCACAGGGATTCGATTCTTGTGCCAATTCTGAACTGTGGTACCAGCATATTCGCTGGTTTCGTTGTGTTCTCCGTTCTTGGATTCATGTCCCATCAAACTGGTCTCCCTGTGTCTACGGTCGCGACCGGGGGTACGTGGATCCGATGTTATTTTCGGTGTATATAATTGGCAAAAAGCAATATGTAGATTGAAATTTCTCCCCAGGACCGGGCTTAGCCTTCGTTACGTACCCGGAGGCAATAACGATGCTGCCGATTCCCCACCTCTGGGCAGTTCTGTTCTTTTTCATGCTATATCTTCTCGGAATGGATAGCTGCGTGAGTATTGAATGCTTGCAAAGTACCCATCTACTCGTCATTGATTCATCGATTACCATCACATTTACCCCATTCTTCTCAGTTTGTTCAAATCGAAGCAATAATCTCGAGCGTTACGGACGCCTATCCAAAATTACGAAAACACAAACAGCTCGTGGCCTTTGCGGCACTGTGCATCCTCTTTCTGGGCTCACTGGTCTTCGTCACAAACGTTAGTAGCGTCTCAACACCGACATTGGGGATACGGAGAGAGCAAACAAAGCTCAACGTTATTCCGTGTTTACAGGGTGGCATGTACATTCTGCAACTATTCGACTGGTACGCGGCTTCGATTTCTGTCATTCTGATATGTCTCGTTGAAACAATCGTCGTGGGATGGACTTACGGTGAGAAGATACAACTTTTAAACCCACATAACTCCACTCGGCTGGTTCGTTTAAATGCTTTTGCCTTGTTCAAAGGGTGTGACAATTTCGTACGAGATGTCGAGTTCATGACAGGTCAGAAAATAAACCCGTGGTGGCCTCTGTGCTGGAAATACGTGACACCTATCATTCTATCGGTCAGTCGGTCGGATATTGAATGAAACCCGGAAAGATTGTAAAATTAATCTTTTCCTTGTCTCTATCGTCGATTGTTCGCAGTGCATCTTTGTAACGACGATTATATTCAACACCCGAATAACGTACAACGGGATCGATTACCCGGAATGGGCAGTCGCGCTCGGTTGGTGCTCGTGCCTGATTAGCATCGTCTTTATTCCGGGGTACGCGGTCTATCATTTTTGCGGCACAAAGGTAATATAATCATCACATCGCGCACCCACGCGGCACGTGTTTTTCATGTTTCAATGTTTTCCAATCTGTTCGATTTCAGGGTGGATGGAGGGAGAGACTCAAGCGGGGGACGAGCCCGACCCCGGAATGGGGCCCGCAACGATTGGAAGATCGCATAGCCTGGGACGAACACAAAAGACGGTTTAATAACGCGAAGAAAAACAAAAGTTCAACTTGGATCGGGAATGGGGTGAGAGTCACCAGAGTCTGAGTGCCTCGGATGTAGGATCAATTGTTGTAATATTAATCTCTGTCTGTACGTCTGTACGCTGCTGCATGTAATAAACGTATATTACCTGCCCGCCTCTAACAAGCAGGCTGTGGAAAGTAACAAAAGGACAAACGCTCGGTATTCATCTGCTAAAATGATTAGTTAGTAGACGAAAAAATATTCGGACATCTCGGAATTTCATGGGATAAATTCCGAGACAATAGTTATCCGAGACATCCGCAAAATGATCTAGTACAAACGCTGCGGGCTGCGTTTCCCGGACCAAATTTTGCGTAAAAATAGTCAAAATGCATGTGACAATGCAAAATGCAGCCGGTGACCAAGGCGGCGAGGACGGGGTCGATCGGGGTGGGAGCCTGACGGGAAAAAGAAAAGGCAGAAAAGGGAAAAGAAATCCTAAAAAGGAAAGACCACCAACTCTAACCTCGAGCAGGGACCCTCACGCGAAACGATTGAGATGGTGGGAACGAGAGCCTGTGAAATACGCGTAAGTCCAGGGAATAACATTTTTCCAATAGTCATGTCAGGGGAAATACCTTCGGAATTTCCTCAGTCTGAAAATTTAGCCAGTGCCAGGAATGGCGTGTATATACACAGTTGCGCTTTCTTAGTCACAGCCTGGTCACTATATAAAGTATAAGGTGTAAGGGGCTGGCCAATCCAAGGTCGGCCCCGCTACCTAATTTCCGGACTAAGAGAAACGCAGAAAATCCCGCTCGGTATCTGAGCTTAATACAATATCTGAAATGGAAAATTACCACCTCATTATTGACGACGCAACGGGCTTGTAATCTCAGTCTGTACCTATTATAGTATTTAGATGAAACGCCCGCTTGTTTATCTACCACGGTCTACAACCATTATAGGGTCAAAGACCTGGCGAACGACTGCACGCCGCGGGCAAACGCCATGAATATATGGGCCTGGATTTATCGTACTTTTTATAAAGTGTAACCTAGCCTCTCATACCCAGTACCATGATGTGAATTCAAGGCCCTTGCGGGTGAGCGAACAGCATGCCGATATAAGTTTTGAGAGCAAAAAAGTTTGTCCAGAATCTAAATGCGGAATAATTTGGAACGAGTCTTGTGGGCAACTTGACAAAAAATGAGCCGGGTATCGTTTAACAACGTCAGAACGGAAGGTGATCGAGATTCTGGTGAAGCATGAAGATACATGTATTACACACAATTGGCCCGTAGCTCGGTCAGATCGAGTGATAATGACAAATCGATGTCGTCGATTGAGAGCTGCGCCTCAAAGCTTTTATTTGCTCGTAACGGAAGGTATAAGATACCTATAACCGCGACAAGTGCATGTAGGCGCGGGAGGTCGCTTCGCGTTCGCGTGTCTGCCTTATAGGGTGTCAGAAAGCTGTCAGAATGTCAGCCGAGTTCGCCTCTATACCTGTGGTATGTCTGCATAGAAACTTGATCGCGATCTAATTTATGCGCGTCCGTTGCCGAATAGAAGGCTGAAGGCAATCCTTTTGCATGCACGGCCCCCTTTGCATGGTTGAATAACAAACGCGCGTAATCGCTGCAGGGATGTGGAGGGGGCAGCGGAGAGAAAGCTTTGCAAGGGTTGAACCAAAACCTTACAGAGCTACGGTTCGATTTGCATTCTCCCGAACGATACCCAACCGTACACACGACAGGACTGACTAGGTTTCAAATTTCAACAAAATACTTTTGGAAAGTAGCTATACCCCGCATGAGATGCAGTATCGGCCGGTCCGCGGTCGGAGGAATACAAGTGGTTTTCCCCTCATCGTCGCCATCTCGATATTCTCGATAATTTTCCGAACCACGATGACCTACGAGGGTGGTCTCTGGCCGACCGTCGATCTTCTGGCTATGGCTCGAGCGAACTCGGCTATGAGGGGAGAACGGAGGCGTTCACGGTAGACGCTAGCGAGTGGCTAGAGACCGTCACAACGAGGGTAAAGATGCAACTCGAGAAAGATAAATTAGCCAGAGGTTCTAGCTGTGATAAGACAACCAGGGACGGTGATGAGGGAGGGCTGGAGGCGCGGCTGGAGTCGGATTATGGGAGCATGATAGAGTGCAGGTATTCATTATTCAGATTATCCTATACCGAATGACACGACAATTAATATAACAGCGCATCTATACATAGGTATATGCATATAGGTATATGTATACGTATATGCGTACGAGGGATTATGGTGAGTCTACAATAGGACGTATGCGGACAGAGGTACGCGTATACGTGATCACGTGACACAGCAAAAGCTTATGGGTGACGTCAGAGGGTACGCGTACGTTAGGGTACGTGTACGTCCTATTGTAGACTCACCATTACGGAAGCGACGCGGTGACAAGTCGACTGTTGTGGAATGAGGCGACCGTTATGTGTATATGTATCGTATGCATGTTACCTGATATACAAGATAGGTGGGGTCACGGTCCGTCATGCAGTAGAAGCTCGTCCGTTCATAGCTGCTGACGATTCGCTCTACGTTTTCATTCGTTCCTGTGTCTTTATACTGTTTGCCGATTATTCCCTTTACCGCTTCACATTGATTCGCAAGCCTATACAGGATGTGGGTAAGACCACTCGGCCGGTACAAAGAGCTTCCGCGTCGTTTCACGTTGCTCGTTTCCTACCTTACCCACGCAAAAATTGTGAAAATTCCCTACTGAAACTGATACGTGTCACGAATCGAAGTCACGGAATACAGAAATTATAAGCCTTGTCGTTCATCAAGCCCTGAACTTGTCGATCAGATAATTCGGTGAAAAGAGAGCGCGATTACTTGTACGGAATGATCGTTTATTACACCAGCATAATATGTATTACCTATATGCCGATATTCGACGTTTCCATAGGATCCTCGGCAAGTGCAGGAGGGCGGGTGACGACGAAAGGTCGATCAAAGGTAAATGACTGAGCGAGTCCTCCTTGGCGCTTCATTATCCAATTCAACCTGCACCTCAGCTGGGTCGTTCACAAGTCGATCCGAGCTTGAGTTCCCACGGTGAATCATCTTTCGCGTTTTTGATGCACGCAGCCGCAGCGACCGCGTCGAGTGATTAATGAAAATAATTATCTTTCCCTCCTGGAAACCAAATCAATCCCGTCATCTCGCTACGTGATCTACGTAGACGACTCTTCGATCGTGTTTTATTTTCTTTCGGCATACCCAGGGCACATTCGCACGCTAATATAACTTGATGTCACGCCGCCGTCTCAACCGCCATACGTGTGGGTATACATATACATACATACCTATACCTATACCCGCTTCGATCGGTTCGAATTCTCCTTGAAACCACACTGCCGCGGGTTCGTTGTCAAATTGCGGGATAATGCAGTCGGGAAAAACGCGCGTCACCTGGCTCTCCGTGAGGAGGGATTATTGCCAATGGGTAAGTTCTACTACCCTTCGCCAAATGTATAATAATCACTGCCGCGTATATAATTGTTGCAACCGTTATACACGAAACATTCTTCTCAAAACCCGCGCACAAGGTCATTTTGTCCATTGAAATACCAACTCGCACCCCTAGAACAATAGTGTAACATCTAAAAAAATCTCGATCCGAGAAAATCGCGTTTCAAGTTAAATCAGTTCTAAATCCACGTGACCACATATTTCCATGGGGGACAATTTTTTTAAATAACCGAAATAATCTGCTGAGATGTACTAGATGATAAGAAAGTAATATTACATTGCTATCTAGCTGCTGCGATCAAATTATGCCGTTTTTTTTTAGATATTAAACCAAATTTTAATTAAATTTTGAGATGTTACAGTATTGCACCAGGAATATTCTTCTTTTTTTCGAGTTGTTATAGTATTGCACCAAGAATTCTGTTTGTTCTTCGACTTGTTACTGTATTGCATCAATTTATTGAATTTTTTTTCAGTTATTACAGTATTGCATTGAAATGGATAGCCTTAGTTGATTTTGAGATACTACAAAATGATATTAAAGATTTTTAGGTATTACATTATTGCACCAAGTCAGACAGAAAAATTATGACTTATTGCTCTATTGCTCCAAAATATTAATAAAATTCGCGACGCTCGGAGATATTCTACTATTGCACCAAGAAAATTAATTTTTTCCTATTTATTACAATATTGCACCACGAAAATTCAGTTTCAATGGTTTTTCATAAAACTCAGTTGAGAATAAATACAATAATGTGTTACAGGAAATACGATTTGAACAAAGATAAATCCGAAGAATATATTTTGATGAAAAATTGATATAAATATGAAGTTTATAAAGTTGATTGTTAATTGATATGTAATTAACAATATTAACAAGAGAATATATTATGTACCTCAATACTGTTAGTATAAATTCATAGATAACGTATTATAAAATAGATCTGTACATTGAACATGTTATTAATAATATAAAGTTGATTGTTGATATTATTGTTGAGTTTTTCAATATATAAATTGAATTTGAAGAATAATAGTCTATTATTCATTGTACCGTGGGTGCATCCCGATTTTTTATATTTTCGTACATTTTTTTTTTTTGAGTTGTTACAGTATTGCACCAAAAAAGTTCAATTTTTTTTAGATGTTACAGTATTGCACTAGAAAAAATCTATTTTTTCGAAATGTTACACTATTGCACCAAAATCTCATGCCAGTTTTGAGTTGTTACAGTATTGCACTCCCCAGCTCTAATTATTTTCAACATCAATACTATAACTTCCTGTTTTTGACTATTACATTGACCTAAAAAAAATTCACTTTTTTTTGTCCAAATGCTACATCATTTGACGAGTAATATTCAGCAATAAAACGAAAATTCGAAAATTTGGACTTGCTACACTATTGTTCTAGGGGTGCGAACTGATACCTAATCGGTGGCTCATATATCGTCAGTCAGCCAAGACGCGGGTTCAGCTGATGAAACAATAATTACTATGCCGGTGGGGTGTAATAAAGTACCGCGAATCGCGAGGGGTACCCCCAGGGTCTGAACCACTCATTTCTAATCCGAACTTAAGTTTATAAGCACACGGCGTACGTACGTTGCCGCGCAGCGACGCAACAGCAAACACGGTAATCGTCTATCCGCCTGTGGCCTCATGCGTATGCGTATGCCTGTGTCGCTCGTATACGTGTGAATTGGAATTACCGCCACCCACACCCAGAGAATAGCGGATGGGCGAGTAATCGTAAAACTCGGGTCGCAGTGGGCAGCGGTTTTGGCTGCCGAAATCACCTGTGCTTCGCTCGGTCAGGTGATTGTCTGTCTCGCTTTTATTCACATTCTCTCGTCCCTCGCGTCAATTTGCGTCAAACGGCGCATGATTTATCGTTTCAACGCGGTCATTTCTCCCTCAGCCAACAATGGTGGGAGTAATAATTGCGGTGGAAGAATTTCTCCCCTACCCGGGAAAGCTTGGAGGACGAGAAGTGGAAAATAGAAAGAAAAGTTTTTCGAGGGAATCTGTCGCTGATCGTTATCCGAGAACAACCGAGGGCCTTCCTCATTATGCCCTATGTGAAGCGTGGCACACGCAACAAAATCAGCGATATGCTAGAATCGCTTCTCGTGTCAAAGGCGAATCGAAGAAGCGATCCCACGTAGAATGAAAAACGTACCTATACCTAATCTGTGAAATGAAAAATGATGAATGGATTTCGAATCCGTATTTAGACCCTTGTCGGTGGTCCGAAATGTTGAGAAATGTAAGAAATGCGTCCTGCGTATATACGATTGGCAATCTTCATCAAAAAAAAAAAAAAATGTCACGAGACCATTCCCTCCGGGGTATAATACTGTAGATTCGTTCGACAGTGCCGGTACCAGTGCGTTGCGAGTGGGACGACCTAACGGACCTATAATACCTATACTATAAATATCCCCACGCGGTGCACGCGGGTTAAATGTGTATCGCGTATAATGTCACCTCAAATATTTTTTCTCACACCCGGTCGCAAAATGCCACTTTTCAACTTTTGTTCAACTTTTGTTCATACCTCTTGAGCGGGCGCAAAACAGATCTTTTCGGCCCTCGGGCGGAAATGTGCTTTGCGCCCGCCTAAAGCGGGCGCAAACGACTCTTTTCCTGCCCTCGGGCGCAAAGTTCCGTTTTGCGCCCGCTCACTCGGTCTGAAAAGAGGCATTTTTGCAGACCAGGTGTTGAGAAAAAAATCGTGTGCAACACGGGCGCAAGGCTATTTTGGCGAGTGTGATTGCAGTACACTCGCCTTCGGCTCGTACTGCAAATTTCACACTCGAAAAATAGTGTTTTGCGCCCTTGATACACAATGTACTACTCTCGTTTCCTCTGCTGTCGCCGCACGAGGAACGGTGCTCCATTTTTTCGCCTTCATTTTTCTAAATTCTTTTCGGCCCTTCTTTGTCCTCTTCTTCTTTCATACCTACATCTAGGTATGTGGGCGGACCATTTATATTGTCCGCAATTTTCCCACAATTTGTCTTCCTTCTTATGATGGGACGCGCAATTTTCCATACCTTGTTGGAATTCTTTTTCATTATCGTGGATTTATTCTTCATTGTCATTTCACGCCCTCAACTACTGCTGAATTCACGCGGTCGATTCGTGCATGCTCATTCGCTCCGTAAATGTTTGTCATACTAACGTAATTAGCTACGATATAACTCTGATTTATTTTATATTCGTTATGCCTTGCTTTATACTTCTGACTTTTGACAAACTGAAACTAATCCAGGTTGTGGTTCACACGGGTTTTCGTGATACTTTCGTCGATCAATTATCAAGGATTCTCCCCCACACGCCCCTTTAATTATTTCCCGTCAGGCTGTACACTTTGTCTCCCCGTCTATCGGATACCGATATGCTACGGCATGAGTAAACTAAATCTAAATAAGTAAAATATTCCCGACTGTCCTGAATAGCTTTCAATCATCCACGTATTACATTCCAAATTTGCAGGTATAACCTATTTCGCTAAAATCTTTTCTCATTTACTCCGAATAGTTTCGATATTCCGAAAACTTCTTGACGAGGATTTTTCGGGGCAATACTACATCGGTGATGAAGAAAAATCAGGCACAATACCGGAGGGTGGAAAAGAGATACCTATTGAGACTCGTCAACAATGTCAATGGGGAGTGAAACGAAAATTCCATCGAAAGGTAGCTCGGATATTGAAATTTCCGCCTGGTCGCCGGATTCACTTATTGAAATGAAACATTCGCGTGACTCGGAGGATTATAGTAGACTTGACGTTAAAAGCCGGTATGCAAGTTCTCGACACTTTTGTACACCCGGTCGATCGAGGTGACACTGAAAACTGTGCACTCGTTTCGTAATTCGCAGATTTGTGGGCAATCCACGCAAACAGGACCACCTATAGTTGTTGTATACATAAAATGTAAATGGAAAATAACCATTATCCGTCTCCGTCGTGAGTCGGTTGTCAGTCGTGTCCCCGATGTAGCGAGGCAACACTACACTAACAACCATGTCATATGTTGTAAGCGCGTCTTTTGTTTTACGTTTCGTGATTACAGTCGATTTCGCTTTACGATACACGCTCCGGCAGTCGAGACAGTTCCAGTCTCTGGATTCGAGCCTCCGCTAGCCCGGCTTCCCGCGCCCCCGCCGGAACGAGGGGCGACTACGGTGCGGGTTCGTCCTTTTTTACCCAGTTTATGGGAGGATAAAAATTTAGTCGATTAAAAGTGACTGCGGGAGCAGCATGGTCGAGTTACACGAGTTTCTCCTCCTCAGCTTCTGGTTGGTAAACAATAACGATACGCCGTCTATGTAACTGAAACATATTTCATTACATATCTCGTTGTTCTTGCCAAATTCGAGACACTCCGATACCTGTGAATCTGCAGATGATTCAAGAAAATGGGGCGATTGAAAGTGAAACAAGTGGAATCCAATGATTGCCCAATCTCTTTGTCAATGCCCACCCCCGGCTGGGAGGCGAAAGAAACAACAAAACGATCAACGCTCTGAGGCAGGAGGCCGGGGGCGCTACCATTACCGACACGTAACGAATTACCAATCAGAAATCACGGAAGAGTCAGGCTGAATGATATTCTCGGTGCTTGGCACGATGAGGTGTCGTGGAAGTTGTTTCGGTATATTCAGCCTCAGGTACGCCAGCCGGTTCAGTTCCGTGTGAAAACCCCTTGCACGCGTTGCTGCGAGCCAGGTGTTTGCCTCGATTATTTCACCCCGATATATGGTCACACCTGTACCCTGCTGAGACTATAACACACCATCCGCAAAGGTGCGGATCTAAGAAAGTTTTCGTCGCTGTGATTGCAAGGTGCGCGATGGTAAATACGCATTCGCATTCGCTGTGTTAACGCGATGGATAAAAGTTTGAGAAAAGGTTTCGGCGGGCACGCCTCGGAGCTCCTTGGCCTCGCGCGGGTGGTGTTTCCAAATGAATAGCTCAACCGATCGATCCCCTTAAGTCGGCAAGTTTGACCGAATATAACTAAGACGAGTATACGTCGGAAGCGATAAGCTGCAGTTTATTGTTTGTCGAATATTAACGCAGGCTTCCCAGCTGATTACACAATATTTTCCATCGCTGTTTACCGAGCCGTTTAAAACGCGGGGGTTCAAGATCGCCGGGCCAGAAGCCACGCGGCGCCCCTGCGGGGGCAGGGAAAAATAAAAGTTTACTAATCTCGAGGAGAACCCCACGCTCTTAATTTTAATCCCGAACGTCGCGGACCCGATAAGGGCCCTGCAATCGTACAAATCGTTTCGTAACAATCACGCAAACGGGAAACGAAATTATTTCCTGTTAACAATTAAATATCGTCCCCTTGGGATCTTTCAGCTTCAGCTACCCGGTCGTGAGGACGAGACTGGAGATGCTCATGGGCAGCAACGTGGTTCGATTAACGGACCGGAGGTACATGCAGAAGCTTATAACCAGGATTCGCCAGGACTACGAAGCGAAGCAGCAGGAGCGTGTCGAGAAACGAGTGGTGTGTGTGCACGTAATCAGATCCGCGGGGTATTACCGCATGAGGAAGGGAGTTATAGGGGACACGGCACCTAATTAACAATAAGTATAGAAGTCCGCCTAGCCACGAGTAGATCGTAGAAAAACGAGAAGAGCTATAGATTCCGAGTTTATTTGGTTGTATCGAATCGTACCTACCTCGACCGTCCTCGGCCCATGCATGTTTGCCTACCGTAAGAATAGGTATAATACAAAATTTGCATGTAACTGTGAAAGGCCTGTCGTGACAGACGCACGTGACCCAAATACATCGATACGGGGTGCTTTTTTTCCTTGCTGGGCGTCGCGTCGAGTAGGCACATACAATAGTGTGTATATTTCGAACGCCTCGCTAGTGGGGAACGGAAGAGAGCCGAGCGATAATCGAAAAATCTAGTGGTTATTTCTTCGGGGAGTGGAGGGAGTCAAGTTCACACGACCGGGTTCTCCTTCACATTTTAGCAGGATGACAAGTTTCAAGCCGATTCTACTGGTAGCTATAGCTGTAGCTATAGATATATCGTTGATATCGCATGCGAGTAGTCAGTTTCCGGAGACAAATACCGGCTTACCGACCCCTCGGAATGTACGGGTGGTTGGAATTGGAGTCAGGACGACAATTTCGCCAGGGGTGTTTCAATCCAGCAGGAATAGAGATCTCAGGTTCCTTCGATCCTTCGCCGAGGACGATTCTTCACCCCACGGTGGGAGAAGATCTTAAGGGGTGTTAAATCAAACTATTTTTTAGGCGGTTCAGAATTCCCACAATAAGCATACCTACACGTTTCCGTGGAGTCGACACTCGGTTTAAAAAACTCTATTCAAACTCTGATATTCAACCGTTTCTCTTTTGCTGAAGAGCAACGAACTGATGCGGACGAAGAAGATGATCCTGGAAAGGCTGATACCCGTCCAAGAGGCGCCGGACGAATTGCGTCGGTACCCGTTGTTCCAGCTTTACCTTTACTGCGACGCCATCATTGAGGAGAAACGGAGAAAGGTAAACCGTTATTGCCCATATTCATTTGTACAATGTCATCTAGCCGTTGGAAGTTTGAATATTTTTTGTCAAATGACCGATGCCCCACGGTTCAGCGTATGCCGAAGAAAGTTCGCGTGACCAACTCCCTCTATCGACTTCTTTACCCGGAAAATTTCGGGCAAGAAGCCGAGGAGCGGACCGAAGACGACCAAGTGTACATGAAGAAAGTCCTCGTAAACGGAACCCAGCGATTGGTAAGTGAAATAATTTTATCCGGGCATGGAATACGAAACGTCCGCATACAGTTACAACGATATAATGTATAATATTCGTTTAAACTACAGATCCCTATGACGCCGGAGGAGGTCGCGGCCGTGATCAGCGAACAGGAAGCCGAGAGGGACATTGAAAACGGATATCTGCTCACCCAGGAGGACTATGACAGGCTGTACTTCGAAACTGACGCGATCAAGGAACTGAGAGAGACTCGGGTAATTCTCTTCAATCTTACCAGGACTGCGTCGGGCGTTGTTAAAGTCATACACAAATTACATCGAATAATTATCTAGAACGTCGAAGAGATGTACACGAAGGCTCACGAGATAGTTGGCATTCTCTACTCCTACGCTGACGAGGGTAGATACAAGAAAGCTGCGCTTGAAAAACAACAACAACAACAACAACAGCAGCAGCAGCAGAGGGAGGCACAACTGGAAGCTGGGACTTGGTCATCGTTGGCCGCAGGGTCGGGGAAACCAGAAGAAACTGTTCGAGATTCAGCAGGGGTCTCTGTCTGAACGGCTGCAGTAGGCGGTTGAATCAAATTTGAATAAAAAAAAAAGAGTAGAGCGGATCAGGTGCGATCGAACCCCGAAGACTCGACGAACTGGGTTCGTGTCTCGGGTCTCTCTTGAAGTTCCCGCTGTTTCAATTCGTGCAAGTGTGTGCAGTAGCGTGTGTGTATTCACAGAAATGTAATTTCGTTCAATCTTACAAACCCGTGGACGGGGCAATTCGCTCTAAAAACCGTCCAGTCAGATTTATCCAAGTATTTTTAGGCAATCGCAGCCACCCAATTTCCGACCTGGCGTACGGCAGATGTAACAACGTGATTCGCACCCATATATCTCTGTATAAACGTTTTACTTCATGTCATAGGACTGCGTGCTGCAGTGTACATATACAAGAATGATAACGATAACAATCAATATTTCGCTATTGGAATTCCCCATCTGGGGGGTCACGGTAATGCAGGAATAAAACTAAAACCGAATGGAACATTCTTATACGGAAATCCTTGATTGATTCGGCGTCAAGTGCGATCGGCGGGTGGTTGAGATCTCGAGTATAAAACGAATTCATGAATCGAAATGAAAAGTAATCCATCGTCCCGCCAAGTTCAATCACAATTTCACGCGCTCGAAAGTACTCCCAACAGACGTCACCGGGTTTGCTAATTTATTTTTCCCACACTGAGAAAAGAGTTTTGTTGTTGTTAACAAAGTTCGTTAACAGTTAACGAATCGTATATTTGTATATAAGCAAATATACATCTAGTCATAGCTAAGAAATCATTCATTTGAGTGTGTTTCTTTGTCTCAAATAAAGATTTCTTAATAGTTAACGAATCATCAATTTCCTTAAAATTCGCGTCCAGTTATATCAGACGATCAAACACGATAATGGAATGAGGATTTCTTAATAGTTAAGAAATGTTGGTATTTCTCTTCAACCCGCACCTGTTGTTTCAGGAGAACGATCATGAAGTTCAGGTACTAATAGTTAAAAAATTGTGCTTTTCTATCAGTGCAGTTATCCACGAATGATGATATTTTTTTTTAGAGCAATCAAGTATTGACTAAGACGTCATGTCCCAATTTTTTTTTTTTTAACGTGATAAGTGACTGTTGGATTGTTTTCACTATTTCCACCGAAAAAGATAGTGCATACCTAAAATATGCTGCCCAAACAATGCCCAGGAACGGGTTCGCCTCGAGCTTCGAATGACGCGCCTCACGTCGGTCAATGTATTATGACTGGCGCGTTTTTACTCGCGAGAGTGTAGCTAGAGTATTCAGCGCCGCTCTCACCTCTAGCGGCAAGCGTACAGACTACTACGCACGAATTACATCAAATCTCCAACCCTCATGTAAGATTCGTTAAATGTTAATAAATCTGTATTTGAGGAGACATCGTGTGATTTCTGTCTCAACCGAATGCTTTATTTAATGTGAATACTACGGAATTTCCACAGTAGTGGAAACAACATGTATATTTACTTCATGTTAAGATATTCTTCAACAGCTAACGAATATTTCGCGAAATTTTCAAATAAATGCGTTTATTTGGTATAAAGAAACTCTTTTCTCATTATTGTTAGGCGCTCTCAAATATCAGGGAGAATTGGTTGTCCCACTTTGGGCTTTATGCGCTTTATTCTTTAATTAGCAAACTGCGTGATTGATCAATCGTACAGTTATCGGGGCGTCGGATAATCGTGTCGTTTGGGATTGATCGTAATAATAATTGAGAATCGTACGGGAACTTGGTATGTTGTCTAATTATTTGTTGATAAACCAGACAATGGAACGACAGATATTACGCGTACGTCCAACCTATTAGCGCATGATTTACGATTAGAATGTAATTGTTGATTCGTTTATAACCGGTTGTGACGTTGTAGCTCGACCTTTTCCCGCCCGCCGGTTGTTGGCCGAATAAAGACACACGACTCACCATCTATCTCCTGCACTCCTTTCGTTTCTCCTCGGTCCGGTGGAGCATACGAGAGATAGAGTCCCCGAGGCGTACGAAATTCCGGATCACTCCGATGGGAAAGGTATCGAGTATCCGTGCGGATAGTAAATAGAAGTCGGAAAAAGGCGAGGGAAAGTACTGGGGTAGCGCGAAAGTGGAGGCAAAGTGTCGAGTGCAAAGAAAAACACGGCCGCATTTCGAACTCGCATAAAATCCCCTGAATCAAGAAAGTCGGAGGCGGAGGCAGCGGAAGGTGAGACGGTATAATTTGAAAAATTGACAGGCCTGCGTTTATTCGTCCCTGCGGAGAATTTGTTTTCAGGTCATAAATCCTCACTCGCGGAACACTCGGGGGAAATAAAAAATGTCTAAATGCTTGGAGTGCGAAAAACCGACACGGGCCCTAACCACCAAAATTATGGAGACGAATTCTGTCGTCCGTGCAACTGCTTGGAAATGATTTGCGGGTCAACTCTCCGTTCTTCCCCCTTCTCCCTCCTGTTGAAATTATCATTTCGAACTATCGTGTCCCGTCCCCTTCGCTTCATTCCCCGTCAGTCGGTCGCTAATATATTACTCCGATTGATTTTCTCTACAATTAATTACTCCACCGATTCTCCTTCGAGTGCATTTGACACAGCATATAGCTCCAATCGTTCTCGGCTAACGAACCAGCCGATTGCAAGTGTCGAGCAAAACCTGTCGCCATGGAATCAATTAACGCTATAAGCTGCACTTTGGCGAGGAAATTTTTAGCCGCTGTAGAGAAAATGTTCGTCAATAACGAAGACACGAAATTTGTCTCCTCATTTTCCACTCCCTTTTTTTCATTTCTCGGGTGGGCAACCGCCAGTGATCACGTGAGAGATGGAGAGGACGGGACAAAAGAAGAGAGACGTCGTATCATCTGTTCCGCGACCGCGGACGGTGGTCACCTGAGTTTGAAAAACAATTTCAGGGGTTGAAAGAGAAAAAAACTCGACGCAGTCTCTTTGATCCACCTATGATATTCCCCAGATTATATTCCGTCAAGTCCTCTCCCTCTCCGTAAGCGACCCACCGACGCCTATATAAAGCGTCGCGACGCTTGCTCAGCGCCAGAACCCGAACGAATCGCAACGGTGCAAACGAGTTTCCCTCCAAATTTATTGAAAACAGATTTCTGCAGTTTTACATTGCACACGATTCTTGCGAGACCGCAACAAATACCAGCAAAAATCGACGCAAGCTTGTCTTCAACTTTTGTCATTGATCTTTATCGCCATTACATAAAGCAAAAAAGTCTCAATTTCCATACGAGTTATTACCAAAAAAAGGGAGGAAGAAATTTATTAGAATTCATCAAATCAGTTGGTTCCTTCTTCGTCGGTAATCTGGGAATAATAGACAACATCTATCTCAAAGTGAAGCAACTAGTTTTCCTCACACTCTCCAACTTGTTGCAAACTGCAATCGCACCAAGTGACGGGTAGTGATTGATTCACAGTGTTCCAAGTGTCACAAGTATCACCTCATAGGCGGCATCTCGAAGCACTCTTCAACAGCTTCTGCGGATGGAAATTCTGCGATTGAATCGGCCAACCAAGGTGAGGACAATGCTTTATTTTTATATCTATAAATACTCGTCAAGTTTATATTTCCCGAGGCACACGTAGGCGGTGTACGGATATAGTTGAAAATTAACAATTATTTTGGCTACGGTGAATATGCATATGCGAAGGTGCATATTGTAATGCATGGAGGACCGTGCATGATAAGTGAGGCATAATTAATACGATGCTAGCTGCGATCCTGCACTGCTTCGATTATTTCCGATACCGTTCAAAATCGATATCCTGCAACCTTGTCTCGTAGTTATAACCGTATGGCAACAATCAATCACCGGGTCGCACAATGCTTAATTATTGAAAAGATTTTCGGCTTTTTTGGTCTTGCTCGGATTGCAGATGTGGCCGCTTCTGGCAGTAGCGGTAGCCTTGGCGAACGCGGCGGCCTCAAGAATCGAGTCTTTGAATTTCAAAAACGCCAACATGCCGTCGCGACTGACCAACTTGAACGCACTCCCTAGACCGGTCTTGGAACAGCTGGATAAATTGGAATCATCGGCGAACGTGGTTGGACCCTCCTCGACCGATTTCTTCAGGAGCGTGCCGTTCGGGAAATTATCGACCTCCGAGGAACTCGACGGGATCACAGGTGGGTGTTGGATTCCATGCTCAACAAGCGAATGCAAATAGTATGTATATAGATAAGCATCGTGTTTTCGAATCATTTTAATTGTAAAATGTCAACCGTAAAGCATTTGCCATACATCGGACCGGCATGCCAAGCCAATTATCAATATCATTATTTATACGCATCAGTTACGCCGTACAAATCCCTACCCGGTAAAGCCTGATGTGTACAAACGGTACCGATGGGCAATTAGCGAAGGGCATGCACGACCAACGTCCGTCGAGCATCGCCCATAGGTAGTCAGCTAGAAAATATTCGGTCTGTCGTCCGCACTGTGTTACCTAACATCCGTTGTATTAGGTAAATACCTAATTAATTAATTCATCATCCCGGTGCTGATGAGCTTCCATCCCCTGGTTCTCGACAGGTTTTTCAGGATTCCAAGATTCATACGAGCGGTTGTTTGCCCATCGAATGTGCGAGGCTAAGAGGTTCGCGCGGTTCAAAACCCTTTTTGTGTGCCTCCCTTGGTCGTGAATCCGAGCGTGGGACTCGATTTGCCGAACGACGCACTTCGTCGACCTTTGAACCCTCGCTCGTTGCGCCCCCGCATCCCCCGAATCGATATAGGCTTTTACGGCGACGTGAGGTTGTCGCAATTATTCTGCATCTTCGCCCCTGATTACGTTTCGCGTTTCGAGTTTCATTCAGTGAATCGAAATAACGACTCCAATCAATCCCTCCAAACTTGAAACAAAGCCTGCAGCAGCACTTTTGTTCATTTTCACTAGCTGGAGAAAAACGGTCCCCGTTTGCGCCATTATATTTACCTACCTTTTCTATTGCTCGAGTAAATCTGAAATCTTTGTACAACCGATTCAGCCAATCGCGCCGCTATCGAGTTTCCCGTAACTTTTGGTATAATTATGGTTCAATCGGGTACGTAGAACAGGGAACGGGGCACGGCTAGCATTTTAGGTGACTGACAATGAATCCCTTCATCATTTGTATATAGATGAAAGCAAAAGCATTCGGTACTTTTTTTGAATCCACGGGGCATATTTCGGTGTTGATGAGGACAATACCGATGGAAATTTCAATTATAGGATAAATATAATCGACATAAAGATTTTCCATTTACAATCAAAATCCACTCACCGTATGGATTTTTATTCACGGTTCCCGTTTTACCTGCACTTTTTTGCAAACGGAGATGCCGCACCATTAGGTATGTAGCAAAGGTGTATGTAGGTATATTTCTGCTCCGCGGTTCGAAATTGCAGACTCTCGTCACAACAGTAACTGGATAATTGTTCGCGAATGGTTGTGATACGAGTGAAATATTTTTGATTGATCATGAAACGCGATCTACTCCTTCTCAAACGCTAACATCCCCGTTTTACCCGATTTACCTGGACAAAGGTTCGATCATCGATTGAAACGAATGATTGTCAATTTATCATTAGACGAGAGGATTTCGCCGATTGAAGAGGACGTAGATACCGATATCGATCAGTTGTCCGACTTTCTAACGCAACTCCTTCGGGAACCGGGCGGCTGGGAGGCACCCTTGGTATTGGTCGAGGAGCCGATCCCATGGGAGGGATCACCGATGGATAATCCAGGAGATGAATCCGAGACTGTACTTCCGGCGCCGTGGAAACGCTCGCGTTATTACAGACGTTATCCATGGAAACGACAGAATTCGAGGTATCCATCATTTTCGATATTCGGCGCTAAAGTTATAGGATGCGGAATGACTTTACCCGTGCTTTTATATCTCACGTTATCAAATTGCAGAACCCGGTACGACGACGGTTCTCGTTACCTTTGCACCCCGACGCGAGAAGACGTCTTTCAGCTGCTAGTCGCACTCCACGACGCCCGTCAAGGCAACAAATCTCGAACCGTCAACTTTTGCAACCGTCGACGTCCCGCCGGCGCCATATTCACCAACATCCGGTTCCTCGGGCGCAGGAAATAGACGAATACCTGGCACGCGAAAACTTCAAGGACGAACGCCTTTCTCGCATATCGTACAACATAATATTATGCTTATGATAATGATAATGATAATGATAATGATAATGATACTGATATTGCTAATACTGTAATACCATACATGTATCTCCCAAATACCCGCGGTAAATCGAGAGCTCGGACCGATCAATAACTGCAATTATTTTTTATTCGTTCATTTCCTCACGAACACTGCTCGATTACCTGCCAAACTCGCCTCTGGCAGTCAGCTTAAAACAAAACGAAGTAAACATTATTTTTATATTTGAGTACATACGACTTTGCCTGCAAAGTTAAAATTTGAGCGCGGTGCCGATAAAATTCTTTCCTTCGAACTAAATATGATTTCGATAGGTAAGATAGGTAAGTGGGTACTATGATAACAGTATAGTCCCGGTATGTTGAACATGCAACTTTATCGAACAATACGGTATCAAATGATTCATTTCACTCCTAGCTTATTCGACTCTATTTTACATTCCTCAAATGTAATATAAATGAATTCATCATTCATTCAAATGTAAAATATAAATGAATTCATCAAGATTCATGTGTAAAAAAGCGGAGCCCTACCCTCAAACGAGATTTCATTATTCCCTCGAATCGGGTGAATAAGTTATATACGATTAATACGAGAGGCTTGACAATATTTCTACGTGAAAATTTAACACGAAAACTGATTTATTATCTTGAAGCAGTCTCAACAGGTGGTTCGACGGGATATACAACGGTATAAATACTGGAACGAGAATTGACGGACAGAGCTGAGATTGAAGGGTGATTTATTAGTATTTTTCTTTATAGGAGAAAATTAAAAAGCGCAGATCTTCCACCGAAGATAAGCCCCGCCTGGGCTCGTTAGCTTCCGGGTGGGCGGGTGGATTGCGTAGAAGATTAGACTTTGGATGACAAAGCCGCGCTGGTCTAACCTCAGCAGGAGATTTGAGTAAAGCCAGCCCGGAATCCTCTCCCAGTCCCCGAGGAATCGGTGACGAGGTACAGATCCGCAAAGTTTGCCCGTGCCATGTCGAATATAGCTGCAATCAGACGATGTTAGCAGTCGAATGTCTGACGTGGATCGACGATATGGTCAGCGAAAGCTGAATGAAAATATTCTTACTCCGACTTCCGGCAAGCGAGGTCCCACAGTATCGCCTCTTGTGCCCGCTGAATGACACATAGTCCTTCCTGCAGAACGTACTATTCTCCAGATCGAAGTCTAGGATGGCTAGTTCGAGCTGGCAGTAGCCCGGCGCTTTGTAGAACCTGAGAAAAGGTAGCTTGATCAGTTTCTTTGATACCAGTCCAACATGATTGAACGAAAAATTTCCGTACCTGTAACATTGATTGAGGTTGCTCGAGTAGTTGCTCGGGTAATATGCCGAGGAAATTGTCCCTTGGACTACGTTCACAGTCTCACAATCAGAGCTCGACGGGTAATTGACGAGAGCGGCGTTTCCCGTGTCAGGAAAAATCGGTATCACCGTTATACCCGACGATACGCCGGTGACACTCGTGCCGCTCGAGCATTGGGCGCCCCCGAGGTACACCTGTTTCGCAGCTTTCACCCAGTTGAGAAACTTGAAAATCTGACAACTTCCGAGGAACAGATTCTGCCGCGTTGTTGTAAGGGCCGCCGGATTCGGTGTCCGGTAAATGTATCCAAGGTCTCTTTTTCCCCTGAATGTATTTCCCCGCATGCCATCGTTGTAGTTTCTAACGGCCGGATCCTGACGCTGGTGATTTCTGAGCCTCAGATAACGCGTGGAGCAGGAAACCTGATTGACTTGGATAACGAATCCGCTAAACTTGACCTTCGGATATCCGAGGTACTTCACAGTTATCGTTTTCGTGGCGATGTTGTCGAAAGCGACTGTGACATTGGCGCCAGTCTTGCACCCACAGATTCGCTGCCCGTCAACGTCAACGTAGCCGTACGCACAGAACTGATCGTCTGACCCAAAGTTGAAGAACTTTAAGTACATCTGAAGCTGACAGACGTTCTGCGACGCTCTCTGGATCGTGTACTGGCACTCGTAGTTGCTCGACGAATAAATCAATGCTGGAAATCCCGGATTTGTTAGCAAAAAACTCTGCGACGAATAACTACTCGAGCTACAGCACTGTGATAACCCGGTACCGTAGACGGTCGTGTCGTCTACACTTCCGTAGAAATTATCGTTCTCGTTGTCATCGTTATCGTTGGGCGGATAATAGTTACCAAAGTTATCAGGAATATTATTAAAATTAACGCCGAAACCATTGTCAGAGTTGACTCCGCCGTCCGGATACCCTGGAGTATTCACATTTGGCTTCCAATTCCCGTTGTTATTGTTGTTACCGTTGGGAAAGATATTCCGAGTATTGGTATCACGGTCGCAGTCTGAGGCTCCAGGGTTGTAATTGAGACCCGGATAATTGTTGTTATTTGAGAATGGATCGAAATTG
The DNA here is from genome assembly GCA_018257835.1 of Euura lappo. Lineage (NCBI taxonomy): Eukaryota > Metazoa > Arthropoda > Insecta > Hymenoptera > Tenthredinidae > Euura > Euura lappo. The sequence goes on along the minus strand of JAEUYN010002084.1, from coordinate 30,580 downwards.
TTTGTAGGAATCACGGGATTGGCCGGAGACGGGGAATTCGGAGTTCCATAGGTGAGCCACCTGTTCGATAATCCGTTGAACCGCGACGTGCTCTCGGCAGATTTGATTAACTGAAATTCACTTCCGGTTCGGACGACAGACGGGGATGGAATTCGACGAGAGGTCGGCAGGACCAGGTCCGCGGTTGGTTCCGTCGCGTCAACGTCCTCGATGGCCAGCTCGTCCGAGTGTCGGATAACTACTTGATCCGGAACACTTTCGGCGACGCTGTCTTTCAGAGGCCTTTCCGCGGGCGGCAGGTACAAGTAAGACGTTATCGAGCCGATTCCATCGTCGTTCACCGCGTGGGCCTGCCCACAGTTTTCATCGTGGAAATGGTGCGGCTCAAATTTCGGGAGCTCAAGGTGTTCCGATAAGCTTGTTACCTGGGATATTCTGTTTCGAAGACGCGACGGAGCCTGGTCTCCTCTTCCATTATCATCGTCGTCGTCGAGCCTGTGGCCTGAACTTTGTACGATTTCTCTCGCGAAATGATTATTTGCCCCGAGAATCGAATCGAGGTGGGAATCGCCGCAGGGTAGAGTTGTGACTAGAATCTTGAACCCCTTGGCGGCTGTCGTGTTAGGGTCGGAGTGAAAAATTACCTCCAGGCTTTTGTTCTGCGCCTCGAATTTCCGGATCCCCGCGTTACTCCCGCAGTAGACACTTCCGGAACCGATTTCAACGAAGTCTCTGCCACATCCTTGGGAAGCCACGAGTTCGAAGTCGAGAAATTGCAGGTGGAACTCTTGATCGCAATTGGCGGATGGGCTGCCATTCAACGTGTAAAGACAACTCTGATTGGCTGGGTATTTGTTCGGGTAATTCGGACTGGTGATGGAATATTGGAGGCCGGAAAAAGAACCCCCGCACTCGACTCGTTCGTCGCATGGGAATGCTTTGAACGATGTAATTAAACTGAGCAGGAACAGGACCCTCATTATCCTAGCGTCACTCGATTCTTCGATTCCACCGTTTCGACCAGTTCTCCGCCTGCCCGGGAACGACTGAACCAACCGGGCATGAAGGGCCGACTCTTATGACATTTCGTATTTAGCCAGGCCAAATATTTTTCCATTACAAACACGATTGTTCGATTGTCGAGTCGCGCGTTTCTTTGGGAAGAGGTGCGGCTGAGGATGTGTGTATAAGAAATCGGATGTCGAATATCGGAAGACGGTCACGTATAATCTTCGGGCAAATAATTCTGAGAGCCGGTGTGTAAACGGATAAACTTTTGTTCGTAAAAAAGATAACCTTTATTCATATCCCATCGGACGATTAGCAACGGACAATTATTTACAATCCACAAATACTGAAGTATACATAAATGACGTATTATTGACAAATTTCTTTCGCCATCGACGGTTATAACTTGGAGCTCGTCGGTTTCCTATCGAGTTGAGCGTAGATTATACCCGCGGGTTTATCAACCGGCAGATAAACTTCTTTATTCTCGCCTTGGACGAGTTTCGGGAATTTACTGAGGTCGAGGGTGAAGTAATGCTTGTTCGGCATCCTCATTTCTATGCTTCGAATCTGTAAACATAACGATTGCGTTGTCAACATAACCGTTTCATCTCACCGTGTCCCACATCCACCCACATCCACAAAACTTTACCCACCTGGTCAACTTTGTCAAGGACACATTTCTCGGCGAGGTACAAAGTGTTTTGCACACTCGGCGAGTAGATCCCGGTCTGCGGAGGTCCGGCGAAATTGCTGAGAATGCAGTCCTTGACGGTTTTCCATACGCGATCAAAATCAACGCCCGCTGAGGTGGAAAAGTCCCACGAAGCGGTCACCTCGGTACTGAAGACTCGGTCGTTGGCGTCCGGCAGCGTCCTGTACTCGTCCTGAATGAAATCCGTGAATGAACTCTGGGTGGTCTTCAGGACGCGTAAGTTCTTCAACCCTCCGCGTATTCTCGGCGACTCTGCGAACAGAAATACAAGATAACCAAAACTGTCCGTGAACTTGCGAACTTGCGACGGATTGCGAAAAAACAAACATTAATAATATCCACATCGGCCACGCGTCCGCAGTGTGCCGATTGGCGATAAGTTGGAAACAAGTCACGCGTATAAATAGTCCGCGAATCGCGAGTCACGAGCTTTTTTTTATCAAAAATTGCACAACATCCAGTGGATAGGTTGAAAATGATGTAGATCGCAAAAATGTTATGTCAGCAATCGCATTTTTTACTCACCGTTCCTGAGCTGCGTGACCTGGCAATATCTGGTCGCGGTGGGCGTGAAGACGAAAGCGTGATTGTGCGGCTCGGCGTTGACGGTGTGCCGCTGCCAAGGATATTCCTCGACGTTGACATTGACCTCGGCGACGTGTCGGTAGGTGTATAAAAAATGCGAGCAAACTAGAATGGCGAATTCCTCGGGTGTCTGGACTCCGTGTTTTTTCGCGAGTAGGTAGACCGTGTTCTTCTGGCTGTCGGTAGCTATGATGTCCTCGTTGTCACCCTCGAGGTAATCCTTCTGAGTCGTAAGTCTGAGGTGTGTGTCGACCTCGTACTCTCTGATCTCGTGGTACGCACCTTCCCTGTGAACGTACAAAAGCTTCACGTGGTTTTTCCCGTACCCGTACGATCCGAGCTCGTATCTGTTCCGCCCCGCGTCTCGGGTCGCGCTCGGATTTGGTTCGACTTGGTTCTGCGTACGGGTGAGACCCGTCTGCTCCAGCATTTCCCCAGATCTAACGAATGATCGGGAAGATGTCGGGTTCGGGGTGCTCATCAGCCCCAAAGATCCGTTCGCCAATGATCCGAATCTGCTCATTCTGAAACTATAATAGATATTCCCAATATGTATATGTATATGATAATATATATGAGTCAGGTCAACTGGCCATGATCGACGTTACGGCATAAGCCTCTGAGGGTCAAAGTTTGATTCTATCCAAATGATTAGAAAATCCGGTGGGGACCGGTAAGTCTCAATTATTGTATCGCGTTACTATTTCGTTTCTATTACTATTACTATTTCGTTTCAAATATATATATATATATCTAAATATACAGAACTGATTGTGGGTCAGAATGAGAAGTGTCCGGTACGCTTCATACCTTGATCCTATTTAAGACTGGCAACTTTCCGTAGAGTTTCGAGAGCGTTGTTGTAATGGTTGTTCAAATGTTGATCGAGTTCGAGCGTCGCGGAATGACTTACCATTTCGGGTCATTTGATCTGCTTTATATAGATGAGATATCTGTTGTCCACGCGCACGTATCCCCACCCTGGCTGCAGCTACTGACGCGATGAACCCGGGGCAGCCGATAACGGAACATCCGAAAACAACTTATACGTGTATGCAATTCTCAATATATACATTCGACGCGCATTTCGTTAATTATCTACAATAATCTACGACTATCAGAACCATGCTCGCACCCGTAACTTCCGATGAAATTCGTATCAATTTATTGCCCGTTAATTTTCTCATCATGGGTGAAAGATGCCCGGTGAAAGATCGAACAGGAGGCATGAATATCGAACCGCACATGAATGGTTTACGTAATCTTTGACTTGGCCCACATCGGCGGGGGTCGAATTTGGTCCGGCGAACGTGACGTGTGTACAGTTCACGTACTTCCATGTCGTAGAAAATTCGCGCGGCACGTGATCTGATCGTCGTGCTGAACTATGAACCGGTACCAACCGGAATGGATAATGCAAAGTGCAGGCAATTATCGCCTCGCACACGCCTCATTAGCACAACATTGCAATTATTTTGCTTATCGATTCGCGTGCCATTCACAATTATTGCCCGTGCTCGAATTACATTGCGTCTGAGCGCGTGTCAGCTAAAGTGCATGAATTGCAATTAATGAGCCGGTTTCTTTTTCATCCGATGATTAAAGACACAGAAATAAAACTGAGCTATCATTAGGGTCACTTGAATGCCCTTTAGCTTTTAATTAACAATGCTTTGACTCGTCTTCGAGCACTAAGCGGAAATTGTGAAAAAATTATCCAGAAAAAACGCAGTTGATATCGTGGAAGTGAGTCAAACGCACAATCCTGTGTCAATTATGATTGATATATCCCTTCCGCGCCGGTAGTTTGCCGATCATCCAAGTCTAGACGAAACAACGCGTTTCATCGGCTTCATAGAGGAAGAAATGAGATTGCGGTGAAAGAATAGCATCGAATTAATGAATGGTGTCCAGTTGTCGAGTATAAGGGAACGAAAGGACAAGATCTGGGAACTACGATGAGCAGTAAATAAGATAGTCTCGACAGCAGTATGGAAGAACGTGACATCTCAAATTGTGCCAGAAGAACGTGACATATCCTATCCTTAAACACAGGAAATGTCACGTTCTTCTGGCACAATTTGAGATGGCGCGTTCTTCTGGCACAATTTGAGATGTTCTTCTGGCACAATTTGAGATGGCGCGTTCTTCTGGCACAATTTGAGATGTCACATTCTTCCATAACTGCCGTCGGTCTAGTCTCGACGTCACTTCCGTGTTATCATTCAGGTACGCGTAGCTTTCTTCCGTTTACCTAATATCAATCGATAGGCTATAATATATGTATAGACATTAAACTGATATGCCACATCGTACGCAGTCATATCTCTGAGAAAAACAATTTAGCTGGAAAACTGACCACGGATGTCAACATTTGTAATTCTAACGAAAATATCTCGGGAGCGGGGGGCTACTTGGGAATGATAAGAGACGTATTGCGTAGATTGTATAATTATTGCAGCACGGCCCATGGGGGATAACAGAGAATAACGTATATATAATACTCTCGAGGTCATCGATACAACTTCCACGAAAAACATCGTGGACTAACAAACGGTTCTAATTCTTGTTTGTCAGTCAAATCTATATCAAATTGCATAATATACCTACTTATCACAATCAGCCACAACGAAGACAAAACACTGAAAAAGCAAGTAAATAAATTAAAAAAAAATTAAGTTAAAAACGCTCATCGATATTCTGCGCAAACGAAGGATAATTTCAATGAAAACGATAAATTTCAAATTGAGGTGAGTTGGTTGACTACGTGGTACTCGACTATGTAGGAATACGTGATTCAATGTAGCGTAGATACTCTGATCTATTTGAATCAGTGAAACTCGCTGCGAATCGCAGTTTACATTCACTGATGAAAATTTAGAGAGTATCATGATACCGTATACCCTATAGCGACTGTATGATGCATTTTAAGTAAACAGCCCTCTTCTTCGTAAAACATGGCAATTGGCGTAATTATTAGTATTACAGGCTGTCAGTTATAGGTTCGCGGTCGTTCCTACTCAGCATTCAAATATAATACGTAACGATCCGGTGGGGAGGGGGTGTCTCGATAATCGTTACGCGTTGCCTTGGGGGAAGATAGGGATGGATAGTAGAAACAAATGTATAGCGTGGAATTTCAATGAATATTGTGCATACAAGAGATTAGGTTCAACAAATAACAATAATAGCATCAAAAAATACTATTCAATGTATCGACAAAATTTGTTCACCCCATTAGTTGTGTTGATTTGAAATTTTCAGCAGGGTAGAGGGAGAGAGAGAGAGAGAGGGTAGGGGGTTCACGATTTCTACGTATTTGAAATCAGATGATCGATTCCTACCAATGCACGACGCAATTTCCTTCCATACCATCCCCTATTTGGCCTGACTTTTTAATTCGTTTCTTTGCTCGCCTCAACACTTGATTGAAAGGATTTTATTTATTTGTTTATTTTCTAATGTCAGTCTTCGAAAGAGAAAAATAAAAAAAGTTATCGAAGTATATAATTGCCACAGACGAATTTGACTTCGACCCAGTCTGCATGATTCGAGAAAAGTAACGAAGAGCTTCAAACACGTACCCCACTGGACAATATAAAAACTTGGAACTTTCCACTACTTATTGTTAGATATGAAAAACATTGGAAACCCACTGAACATTACAAAAACTTTGAACACCATACTAATGCCACACACGTATACTGTCGCGTCACCTCGAGAAAAGTTACAAGTAAGCGTCGAAAAGTCCAGACGGAATTATGAACCGAATCGAAACGAATTCACCAGTATAAGTTGAGTTGTTCGAAGAGTTGATTCGATAGTTATATCATCGGGTCAAATTCGAAGTATAGGATAACGAAGGATTCGATTCTGTTTGAAGCATTGATTCGAATTGGAAGTAACCAAACAGAATCCGAAGCGTCGTATTAGTAATTGGTCCATAAATTTTTGTATTCTGTAAGAAGAATTCGTTCGGATAGAAAATAATGGTTCACATTATTCGTATTCTTCCATAAAAATTCACTCGAATAGGAAGAACTGAATCGGATTGAAACTCTCGATTCCTAATTCTCGGCGAAAAATTGAAAAGAATAGGCGATAAAAGGTAGAATAGGACGGGATAGGCTAACAGGGAAAAACAGATAAAACCGAATATGAACGAATAGACAGATTGGAACGAAAAGATTCTCATCGAAATAACTTATACTCTATTCGTAAATCTAAAGAAACGGGATTCATAATATTCATTATAGGTATAGAAACAAAGATTACGCGCGCATCGGGCAACATTAGCAGCAAAATAAATATTTTCGTCAACACTATATGGTATACTTGAACATCGTTGTAAGATTCGGATCTGTTGGGAGGTGTACTCATATCAATTTTCAGCGCGTGGATTTTGATTTGTACAAACCCGGGCCACTATAGGCAGCTGGTACTTGCCGTCTGCCTTCATTACCGACCTCGACGGTGTTCTGCACGTAGCAAGTAGTTCCAATGTGCATGTTCGAGACAGGCGGCGCCACTATAATGGATTCGTCAAGTCTATTCGGCCAATGGGCATTGGCCATTGGGCAATGGTCATTGTTCCGACAAGAAAACAACGAACGGGAACATAATTATTAATTATATCTCTCTATATATTTATAGTTTAGAAAAGTTTCAAGCTTGTAACACGACTGGATAACTCGCATGTGTAGATATGGCCAGTTCGTCGAGGTGAATTTGCCAATGATTTACTAAGTTAAGGATCCAATGCCCAACTCAAAACCCTGACACGAGCGTCTGACGCGATATCGCAATTGTCAAAATAATCGTGACACTCGTCAAGGTTATGGCTGGCGCGTGTGAAAAACACGACTCCCGATATTCCCTTACCCCGTGTCCGGCGACTCGTTTTTTTTCTTAATAAACCCGTCAATGGTATTCATTGTAGAAATGACACGAACAAAGTATGCTGTTACGCTCACCCAGACGCGCCTCTGATCGAAGACTATCGTGCCGGAGACCAGATCTGTTCCGAATGCGGCCTGGTTGTAGGAGACAGGTAAGCCTGGCGCCGCTCATCTCCAAAGCACAATGCATCGTTTACTCTGTAATATTAAAAATATCCATAATCAACGCAATTTCACGCAATTTCAGAGTGATAGACGTAGGCTCGGAATGGCGAACGTTCAGCAACGAAAAGGCTGGCGTAGATCCGTCTCGTGTAGGGGGGCCTGAAAATCCACTTTTGAATGGTTCCGATTTGTCGACAATGATAGGACCTGGAACAGGAGCTGCTTCTTTCGACGCGTTTGGTGCTTCAAAATACCAGAATCGTCGTACGGTGGGTATTGCTCGATCGCAAGTCTTGCTACTCCAGAATTGAGCGATACGATAAGTCAAGTCTATCCCGATCGCCGGTACAAATGGTACTTGACTGGAAATTTCTTTAAAATACCGTTCGTGCATCTATACAATTTTGCATCGAAGCTTGTGAGAAACGACATTTTCCATCGGCGATTAAAACCGTATGAAACGATAATTTGAAGAAAAAAATTATGCAACTTCTTTTTCCCCAGAGGTATTTCGCGCATTTCGCGCAGCTCTGTGTTAATATCCCCTCTCAATATTGAACCTTCCTTTGCGCAGATGAGCAGCTCCGACAGAGCGTTGATAAACGCGTTCCGTGAAATAAATGGAATGGCCGATAGGATAAACCTGCCAAAGACCATCGTCGATCGGGCCAACAACTTGTTCAAGCAAGTACACGACGGAAAGAATTTGAAGGGTCGATCGAACGACGCTATCGCGTCTGCCTGCCTGTACATTGCCTGTCGTCAGGAAGGTGTCCCTAGAACGTTCAAGGAGATTTGCGCAGTGAGCAAAATCAGCAAGAAAGAAATCGGCAGATGCTTCAAGCTTATTCTCAAGGCTCTGGAGACCAGCGTCGATCTCATCACCACCGGCGACTTTATGTCCAGATTCTGTTCAAACTTGGGGCTACCGAATATGGTGCAAAGGGCAGCCACTCACATTGCCAGGAAGGCTGTTGAAATCGATATCGTACCCGGTAGATCGCCCATATCGGTCGCAGCCGCGGCAATTTACATGGCTTCGCAGGTGAAAAACTTACAAAGGCGCAGGCTATTCCTGTGTAATTGCAATTATAATTGCGAGTATATATGCTTTGTCGATTCCGTTGCCACTGCGGCAGCGATAGCTGTCTCGACACATACCGGCGAGTAAAGTGAAATTTTCATTCCAGGCATCGGAGAACAAGAAATCACAGAAAGAGATCGGCGACATTGCAGGAGTTGCCGACGTGACCATCAGACAATCGTACAAGCTCATGTATCAGCATGCGGCTAAATTGTTTCCCGAAGACTTTAAATTTGCGACCCCCATCGATCAACTGCCCCAGATGTAAATTGGACTCTACGCCTCTCCCTGGCTGCGGTGGGCCGTTCTCCAATCTCCTACATCTGCTGGGCTACATTCTTCTGTATACTACGATATTATTCAATCGAGGATCACAGTTTACATTCCCACGACGGCGCGACATCCCGCCACAAGTTTTATTTGATTTTATCGTTCTTTCATTTTCATACCTATCATTACTACTCGCCGCGGTTTCAATTTTACTCGGTGCTGTCCTCGATTTCGGCAATACCTACGAAATTCTTAGGTTCGAGAATCTTCTTATCCCATTGAAGCGCCATTATATTTTGATTTCACACTGTACAAAATAGGTGCGATCTTGTATTACAATCGTCTCTGGGAATATTTCTGTGAGATGAAAAAAAAAAAAACGAAATAAAAATTATTTATATAAATGTTGACCGCGCGTAACTACTGTGGAACCATTGTGAAATTAATCTCTACTTATATATAAAACCAGTGGATGCATTATGTTTTTATTCCAACATGCCTCTGTAATTATGGAATGTACATTATTCAAGAGGGAGGTAAAGAAAAAAAATTGAACCATTTCATAAGGGTGGGTTGGGTGGGTGGTAAGGTATTAGATGTACAGTGAATTTGTGACAATAACCATGTACATACAGGTATTTTGAAAGTATTGAAAAAAAAAAAAACATTATGAATCCAGCCGACTAGTACTAGGCTTACTGAGGTCGTCAATTTCTTCCCATTCGTTGTCAGATCCCTGGGGTACGACTTCCATACGAATGGACGCAGAATCAGGATTCAGAAGTTGGCTCTTCTTCGATCGCTTATTCTTGAATCTTCCAACTTTTAGTTTCCCCCCAAACTTACGTTTCCGAGGTAGAGTAGTCGGATCTGAAACAAAATCGATGGATCGGGGGCATTGTTATATCCTCAGAGTTGGATGATTATCTATAAATAGAATTGTCTCACGATCTTCGGGAATATTCATCTGCTTCCTCAGAACGGCTCTGACTTGTTTGTTGATTATTTCTCTACAGTGATCGTCGAATCCGACGGGCAGCCATCCCATTTTCTCGTGGCACTTTGTATCCGGTGGCGGATCGGGCAGCTTGGCCAACATCTCCTGAATTTCGTTAACTTGAACGTCGCAGTACTGGAAAGACGAACAAACGTTATCTCCGATTCAACAATACCACGAGGATGTAGCATATTAATCCATCGACACCTGATAGAACATCTGTCTGGAGGGTGGAACGGTTCCTTCTCGATAGACATAGACGTTGTTCTTTGAATGTTTTTCCTTCTTTCTGTTCTCCTCCGGTAAACTAGCCGAGAGCACGGTTGTCTTGGGCTTAGACGAAGGGGCCAATTTGTACGGTAAGATATAGTTTGAATAACTCCGCTTACATTTCACCGTCGACTCCAGACCATCTGAAATATAGGTGAAAAATATCGTTAGTACCGGAGTATTTTTACCGGAATTTCATTACCTAGGTATATTAATTGCGTTAAACTCACGCATCGCTTTCAGCCTGTAATCCAGTGTCTGATATATCCTGGCCGTGGGATCTTTTCTGGGATCGTACCCCAGTTTTACCCACATGATTCGCCAGGGGCCGGTCATGAAATAGTAGGCGACGGATGGTAACAAGATTTTCAGTTGTTCCCCTGTGAATTTGGTTTCATACATCAGGGCATTCTTGGACCAGACAGGTCTTTGCTCGAAAAATTTTCTGACCCTCTCCAAGTGGAAATTCTGAAGGAACTTTACTCTCATCGCGTTCTCTATTCCCTTAGGCGGGGCAGTGGGAACGTCGATAGCTTGGAAGTTGATAAAGTTTGAGTAACCGGCTCGACGTTTTCGCGTCTTTCCTATCACATTCTCCGGCAACGTATCGGTCCCAGTTTTTGGAACGTACAATTGGACGTTGTCCATACGACTAAATGCAGCCGGTGGCAGAAAATAGGGGACTTTGTTCTTGAGCCAACTGTACGGCGGTACGTCGACCGGGTATATGGATTCGTATATGCATTCGTTCTCCTTTGGATCTTTCGTCGACGGTGTTAACGGAAGGAACTGAAAGTCGCAGAGGTCTGAAATAATTCAGAAACAAATTACCCAAAGTATGGACGAAACAAAGCAATTTTGTGTCGGATATATCGATCGGGGCCGCCTACTCACTCATGAATCTGAATTCGGTATCCACTTGACCCAAGACTCGCGATCGAGGAAGCGCATAGTATTTGTCCTTGGACAAATCTCTGTACTTGTGCTTTTCAAAATGAAGCGAACAGTTTTCTCCCAATTTCGCATCAGGGTTTGATTTCTCGCCAAGATTTTCTCTCTCCCCGTCATGAGCCTTTGGGATCCGATCGCTCTCGCAGGCAACGCCACAGTTGGCGAGTTTATCCGTCAATTCATTCAATGAACTCCTATCAACCTCTATGGCATTCTTATAATCAGAAACAGATTTGTCTCTCTCACCGGTTTCGAAACTTCCCAAATTAGTAACTTGAGCTATTTCTGACCTAGTCCCTCGTTCGTCCGATTCTCCTTGCCTGGCTTGCTTTTTCTTGATTCTTATCCTCAGCAGAAATCCGGTAGTCGAGTGTCGATCTCCGCAGGCAGGTTTGCAGTAGCCGTCGTCGGGTCTAAACCTGAGTTCCAACCTTCTGTTACGAGCGTCGACAGCCTGCGGTGGGAAACGGGAGACGAATCGGCTTGTAAATAGCAATGAAAAATAAATAATGGGGACGCTTGAAAATACCGGGAATATAATTATTGCCGTAACGAACGAAAATCAGTATAGCGGTATAACGTACCGTTGATATAGCCGTCATGCCACCCAGGGTTTCGATAGCTTTCCCTTCGTTCACCACGTTCCCGGGATACTTGATACAGAGGAATTTTCGGTCGAATCTGTGACCTCCCTGTAGCACCGGCCCGATGTATTCATTCTCCGGGGTGTATTCGTCGTCAGCCTGACCGCCGCCGGTATTGACTCGCCGCTGCGAGGAGAGAATGATTAAAAAAGAATGGCCTGCTTTCAAACTTTCATTGAAAATACGTGGGCCGATTTTGTAACCAACATTTATCGTCGCATCGTCATCCACGTTCCCAAAAGAGTCGTCGCTGTCTGCCTCGAACTCGTCAACGTTGTAATCGCTGTCAGTGACAGCGTTGTCGAAGGTTCCCTCGTCGTCGGAATCACCTGTGACGCTCATTATCTTTCGCACTGGAATATTTGCCTCGTTCAAGTTTTCATTGTTTGGTTATCGTTTTAAAAAGACTGGGTGCTCTATTTTAATACCGTCACCAACCGCGGCAACCCTTCGGCGCTTCAGTCGGCCTCGAATACAATTCAAAAGCGGCGCGTAATTTGAAACTGAGTGTACATGAATTTACGACGAAAAAAGGGGAAATCGTGCTGTAAATACGTGAAAAAGCGTGAAAAACCATGCCTAAAAGAAATACAGTGATACGGGCAACGAAGATCTACGTTTATTACGAGTTTGAACTGCTGTACCCGTAATTTACACATTTCAAATGGAGAAAAAATCTGTTTAAGATCCAATTATCTATTATTTTCTTTTCTCAGATAGCAGAATAGCTGTCGCCGGTTCAAAATACACAAAAGTATAGACTTAGATGCTAGAAACTACGCGCCGGACGTTCAGCGTCACTCACGTGACGCGCTGGTTGCTGCATTTCAGGGATGATTGACTTATTACGATTCTTGTTCTATTGCAACATTATCCTCACATACACCGATGTAGGTTATCGCAGCGATGACGAATCAAAATAGTCTCGCACGCCGGTACTGGGAGCGGTGTGATCGGTTATCGTTTCCCACACCGTGTAAAGTAAGTAATAGCTGAATATCTTGCGTAACAACAGCTGTTTGCGGCCTAAGAGGATGTAATCATGAAGAAATAAGAATTAGAAGAACAATAGCTGTTTGTTACTCCTCGGTGCGATCGGAGTGATAGCGAGATGAGCTACGACGCGATAAAGAATTGAATGGCGATCGACGGCGAGCTGCACTATACTCACCTGTATACCTGTACAATAGGAATGCAGGATCCAAACGGTATAGATTTTCTCCAATATACCGGATACCGTAACCACCGTGGTCTCTCAATCTTCGTTATCAATTGACTTGTTCTCGTCATCGTCGTCGTCGTCCCGTTTTCACAGACGAACAATGTCATCGAACGACATCCAGCTTAACTCCACGTCAATATACTGCAGAATATGTCATGAAGGTAATTATACGGATGTCGCAATCGCCATTAATCGCCGATCGGACCGGGATAGGTGAACTTGTCGATCGAAAGGGAACAAAGTTTTTTAAATATGTACTTTTTAAACACAGTGCGGGTGACGAACCTACATGCGTTCACGTACATTATAGATAATCTCCGATATACTAGATATTAGATACGATGTATCACTTTGTGTTATCTTGACCAAGTAAGGCGCCATAGTTCATTGTTTACATCATCACATCGTCTCACAATCAGCCTGCCACCTGTCTATACCATATGTATACGAAATAGTCCAATATAGTTTGCTCGTTCGACGACGCGATCGTACGAAAATCAGCAGTTTATCATTTTCTTCCCGGAATTCAGATGACGGTACAGAAGAGCTTGTGGATCCGTGTAAATGTGCAGGATCTTTAGGGCTGGTTCACTCTAGCTGTCTAGAGAAATGGTTGTCAACGGCAAACACCGATCGCTGTGAAATCTGTAAATACATGTTTACGATTGAAAAGAGGCACAAACCCATCGCGCAGGTACGAGACGACGATGTGGAAACAAAAGTAATTACAATATCCATAACAAATTGGAGGAATTGTTGCAGTGGTGGCGAAGCGCGAATGCTCATGGACCTCGAGGAATCACCGGTGACGCGATATGTCTGACGATCCTGACTCCGTTATGCGTTACGGCGACGTACTTGTGCGCCCTAGGTGCATCCGCGTACTCGCGTCTTGGATATTGGGAAGGCACCGGGCTTGCAGTTTTATGTTCTCTCTTGGTCGCCACGTATTGCCTGTGGTTGACGATCACTTTGAGGTGAAATGCGAAGAATAAACCGAACAAATAATCAAAGTAAACTATCAATTATAATTAACTCTGCGATGATTCCCCGTTTATAGATTTCACTACAAAATATGGCGTCGATGGCGCAAGCAGAATCAGGACGTCGTACTTTTGGTGAAGCATTTCAACGCTGACGCGGACGGCTCAAAAGACTCGGCAAGTCGGAAAAAATCACAGGAAAAAAACAATAACAGCGACCGAACCACGGATCCCATAATATTTGGGGTCTCATTTACTCACGAAGAGGATCCCGTCTACTCCGTACGCCAACAAACCACATTCGTCTGATGAATTTAATGAAGGGGGCAGATTCGAAAAAAATGCATGCCCATTCTTCCTAAATGCTGCTCAATGATCATTCACGTTACTATTGTTAAGAAAATGTGTACGTTATATGCCTGTAATAATAATTTCATTTTGTAATATGAACAAATTTTGGCACATAATTTTTGAAGAAAATAATATTAGATAAATTTTTTCTCGATACGAATAGCCGCGTGATGTTGTTTATTCCCGAATCGTGTACGTATGATATATTGTATAGCAAGTACCTAGGTATATTACTACTAACGTATTATAATATTATATTAACGTATTATAGGCAGCGTATTATAATACACCCTGTGCTATACGAATTGGCCATCGTTTCATTATTCAATCAATTCGTTTTGGCACAGGATACAATATTAATTTCACGGCAAACGATAAGTACCACGTGTCAGGCTTGCCAGTTATTGGCTATACCTAGTATACGCGCGTAGATACTTGCGCAACTATGCAGATGATACTTCGCGTAGACTCTACATTGTCATTCGTCCGTCTTGAAAAAAATGGGGTAAAAAGATCTCTCTCGACTATGCGGACTGAAAATTAGTCCGACGACGACGGTATTGCGCTTCCGTAGGGTAAGGTTGCTATCGATGGACCCCCTAAGCAATATTGGTCATAAAAATTGCATTTTGAGTCGAAAATGCAAAACCACTGGTGGATGTTTTCTTTGAAACCTATTCTACAGAGCAGTCACGAGTGACCGAGGTTATGGTTAATCTCGGATTGTTTATTACCGATGTTCTGTTATTTGAATTTGGTCCATTCATGGCAACCCTGCTCCATGAATGGACCACCCCACCTCCTTCGATGGACCACTAAAAATAATGAACATAAAACCATTTAATGACCCAATATATTGGTCTAAATGATGAATTGCTGACGTGTAAGTAGATTTTTGAGATTTTTATCAGAATAGCAGTCTCAAATCTTATAGAATGGATTTTAATTGCTCAGTAATAGAACGTAAAATGGACTTATCATACTTGAAAACTATTACTTAAATGTTTATCAGTTTCACCACAGACAAAAATGAAACACAAAATTCTTTGATTTTACACCTCTATGAATTTCAAAATAATCTCCAAGTATTTAAAAACAAGATAAAAATACGTTCAAATAAATTGTGGGTCACCATCGCATCGCAACACATAACCTATCCTATTACCACAGGATGAAAAGATACGACAAAAAGTTTCAATATCATTTTGAAGAGCGAATCATAAGCTTCAAAACCATCCAACACGACTTAGGAAAAATCACCGATACAAGGGTTCAAACACGTCTGAAAAATTAAGAAAAATAAGATCAGAAAGGGCAAATTCCTACCTCACTCAATTTCAGTACACCTATGGCACCCATGTGACTGTTTTTAACATGGCCACTATTTGGCCACTGGTAGACTTGATTCGCACTCATAGCAATCGCCAAGCACCAACACATACCTACCTGAGATATACCACCGGTCCATCGAAGGCAACGGTCCATTGATAGCAACCTTACCCTATATTGTCAGCTATAGGTATGTATACATATGTATACCTGTATGTACATACATACCTATAATTGTCGACATTGAAGCAGATTGCCGCGAGAGGGCGGGACTTTCGGTGCACGTATTTGCCGACTTGGAACCCGTGCCCTCTGTCCTAACGACACGAGCTTCGATCGCGTTGTGTACAACACACACGTCCAGAGTGTCCACACACCCTATCGTACAGAAGTATACTATAATACTATGGTATAGTTAAGTCTGGGGTAGATAAATGTGGAAAGTTGGACTCGCGTAGTTTGAAATTATGCATGGAGAGACGAGGGACTTGGCGCAGCTGTCCGTCTTGTGTATTATTTACATATCTTTCCTAGAGCCTTGCTATCACACATAAACCTACTCGATACCGTTTGTATGTAATACACGCATTGTAACACACCGCCCCGGTCGTCCTACATCTGTGCGGGAATTGAAAAACTAATTCGACCTTGTTAATGGCTCGCGGACCGGGCAATTGCTATAACGTGTCTGTACCACGATACATTCGGCATGGGTATACTTTCGCGTAGGAATTTGTCAATAATAAATTGACAACTCACGTAGAGGTATCGGGTATACGAGAAATTTCTGCAGAGACTGTATAATGATGTAAGAAATTCAGTTTTAATCGGTGCGTCTGGCAATCGAATACCTCGTTCCATTCGAAACACTCATGTATAATTACGGCGAAAGTACATCGTATGATGTAGACACGTGTACTTTGAAATTACCCGCGCCTGCACACGACGGAGGCCTTGAATAATCGAAACCGGCAATTAATCCCTATCGTCCAAGAAAGAAACCGAGCAATTAACGACAGTCTAACATTCGAGGGATCAAGGTCTCAAATTTAGAGCGTAATTTCACCCACTCAATTCTCAAACTCCAATAAATATTGAGACTGATTATCGACAATTGTCGAGAGCATGACACCTATATGCGCGGTTATGAGCCCGTAGTTTTTAGAATTTGAGAACGCGGCCATGCCCGAAGTACTACACTACACTATAGAACCAAACTGCACTGTTCGGACAAGGATGATTCAGATTGCGAAATTGTGTGATAAAACAAGAGAATCGAGATCCTGGAATAATAGATTTTCTCCATTTACACTCCATACACTCCATTTGCTCGATGATCCAATCCGAATAAGGCCGTTTAACGACACTGTCTTGAATTGCGAGTACCGGCCATTACATTCATACACACAGCTGTTGTGTTATTGAAAACTGAACGCTGATAAAGGTCTCTCGAGTCCGTCACGAGAAGGGGCAGCGTTCTCAAGTTCAATTTATGAACCACAATTAGAGTCGTATCGTACTACCGTCTACCTTTGAGAGTCCCTATTTTGAATCGTTGAACGAGTCGTGAGCCATAATGGGGTTAGCGCATGACTCAACTCCCTCATTTCTCGGATACTTACGAGCTTATGCCTGAATTTAGCTGTTTCTCGTAAGTAACAACTCGCCGAAGTGTAGCCTACAGTAGGTACCGAGAGTTTTTTTTTTTCATCCATATCCTCTTCCCCACCTTCATTTGGTCGTACTTCGGACTAGCATCTATTTTTTTATTTTTCAATTTACTCTTTCAACAAGCTAACCAGCGCAGCGTGTCGGTCAAAAATCACTCATTTCCGTTTTTTTTTTCTTCCAAACATATTGTTTCCGATTCTGAGAAAGATTTGCACACACAAATCGTGTTTCTATGAAGTAGCGTGTCATTCCTACCTACGTATGCGATTCAAGTTCACGTATACATACATACCTATACTGTACATATACAGCGTATACTCCTGTGAGACTGTGAGAAGCACAACAGATGCAGGGCGCTTGCGCGTATCTATGACAACGAGAAGTAAGGGTAAACCAGTCGTCTGACGAAGTAGAACGACCATAGCCGCGAGCGTCGTATAAAAGCTTTGTTATACCAAAAAGAAATTGCTCAGTTTAAGAAAGTCACCGATTCGCGACGCTCGATTGGTCACAATATCGATAACGTTTGAGGTACTCTAACGGTTTCACATGCGTTGTCGGGTGGTCACGGATGTCACGAATTGAAAGCATAGAAAATTTCACTTTCCCAAGTCACCGATTACGTGGAAATGTTTGTAAAAACTCGGTTAGTTAACCCATATGAACTGGAAACCAAATTGACGAGCTATTTTTCATAAGCACGCGAGCGCGGGATAACGTTCGAGTCGTGAAAATTGCCTTCGAGTATTCACAAATTGATCGAAACCACATATTGGAACTTGCAGCGTAGGAGTGCTTCACGTGCAAATGTAACGGAGCGATGCCCCAAGTGAATAGTGAGAATCGATTCAAAAAATAGTCCTCTAGTCTCGCCTTTGACTTTTTTCTCCTTCCCCTAATTTCTTCATCGCCTCCGTTTATACCAAAGCTGATGAGACTTAAAGTTCGTTGACTTTGATGCGCACCGGTTCAGTCATACAATTCCGCGGGGTCTGATGAATTCCCCGAGCCTCAGAGCTTCGGTACAAGTTAAAAGTCAGATAGGGGATCCGAGCCAGGGTCGAAACTGCAGGGATAGACGCCTGAGTTTGAGATCAGAATACATCATTCACGTGCCAACAATCACATAGTAGGTACATACATAGATGCATGCAGTGGCAACGTGCCGTTGCTGAACGACCGCATGTGAGAGTTGTGTGTGACAGGTGCGGCGGAGACTGGTTAAATATCCAGTCATGTGAGTATGTATAAATAAATGGCAGTTCCATCCGCGGCTAAGGAAACCCCTACGCCCCCAGCAATAAACGGACTATGGGAATCTGCCTGGACACTGGTGAGTACCGTCCGCCTTCGTCGCTTCACTTCACTTTCACATACGTAGCAGATGTTCGTCATTCTGAGTTTATGTTGTCAATTCTCGGGCGTATGATATGTAGGTAGTACATACATACATACCTATATTCTGTGGTTACGTGCAGCGCCGGCTCTAGAACATTCACCGTCCCGGGCAAATGACAATATTTTCGCCCCCCCAACCTATTCAGTCTTATTGAAAAAATTATGGTGATTGTAACTCGTGAGCGAGTGACCGGAAAAAAATCACGTAAACTAAAATAATCTTTTTAGGGTAGTTCCGTCAGTGAGTCGGGGTTCTTGATTTTTTGTTAATAAATCATCCGAATATATTCACTACATATATTTACAACATATAATTCTTTCACGCAAATCGGTTTTGTAGATCCTGAGATTTCTTTTCACAAGTACTTTGTATTTTTATCTAGGTATGTTCATAGAGCAATCACAAGATTCAAACTTCGAGTGCAATTGTGACTCATCAGACGCAACATTGTACCAAAATCTGGAACGATTCCACGCGTGAGGCCGCACATCCGTAATACTTACCCGGCTATGGCGTTTGGTTCAAATTAAAGTTTTCCTCGCAGGAAGCCGTCAACCCTACCTACACGCGCCATCTAGTAGCCTCAACTCATAGCAGCTCCCTACCTGCTTGTGAAGCATATTATTCGAGATTTTGGTCTTTCGAGTTAGTGGTCCCTCGCTATTCTAAATTCGGGAACGTGCCGAGTCGAAATATTGGCAGTTTGAGATATTGACCACTTCGAATTATTAGACGTTTGAAATTCATTCGATAATTCTCCACTACGATACTTCGCCCCTCGCAATCACACTATTTCGAACTTTTGTATTCGATACGAAATTGATTCTACTTTTTTTTATTCCTAATTTCTTACCGTCAACTTTATGACCCTTCTTTGATAATTGTTTTCAAAATTTCAAGCCGCGCTATTTAAAAAATTCGAGTTACTGGTCGTTCTACTTTTTGGTCTTCCAAAATTTTGACCCCCACCCGCATTTATTAATTGAATTTTTTTTTCACTGACACTAATGGATTAGATTAAATTCGCTTCGGAATTGGCAAAATCTGCAATCAGGACAGCCATATCCAATGAGTCAAGAGCTTACTGAACGTAGGCAACATTATACCTCCTTGTTACGGTGCGAACAGGTTGACCTCAAGTTTGCGATTTGGTTGCTCACCCTAAAAAGTCAAATGTTTCACAGAAATATCAAACATAACTTTGTTCACCTACATGAATTTGGATGAAAGAGAAATCTGAAGGGATGATAGCCCTGAAATATAAAAGTTGAACAATCAGTTTTCAGGTAAAAGCTCGATTTTTCGACTCCGTTGAGCAACCTGTCAAAAATTGTCCGATTACCTTCATCTTTGAAGGAGTTCATTGTATCTGTAAAATCTTTGACTATTTTCGATGAGAATTCAATCGCAAAGTTGAGGTCAAAATGTTGTCACCCTAATACCCACACAACACACGATAGCCAGTGGATGATCCTATGTTGGTCCAACAAATATCCAGGATATTTGAAATATTTAGTGAATCTTCTTTTATGGCCATCCATCGGACTATTCTGAACATTCCATGGATATCCAGCATATCCCGAAAAAATATCCAAAGGATATTTTATATTATAGGGACGTCATTACGTTGTGTGGGTACTGTGGCTCGTTCACGTTGCCAAATATGAGAATAAAAAAATTGGTTGCTTTCAAAGATTGACTAGCAATACACGAGAAACGAACTTTTATCCTTAGGTGGTTTCAAACGTAAGCTACGTGATTCATATTTGTTAAAAGTATAATGACGAAAAAAAAAGATCAGCTCGGCGCCCCCTTGTCCTCAGCGCCCTGGGCCACTGCCCAGCTTGCCCCCCCTTAAAGTCGCGGCTCGAAATTTGTATTCCAATGCGAAGGAATCGTTTGTTGGTGTGAAATTATGAAATGTCCAGTGATTGACCCTCAGATGCAGAGGTTGAAAAAGCCTCGAGTCTCGAACCGCTGACATGCATGCCTGCGCACATTTTCGATACTCGGATACGTTACGGTTGTTATATCATGCCTGTACGGTGCTTATTTCATCACTCACGCTATTATCACGTTATCGCACGTGTGATAATCGTTTACCGCTAATGGAGTGGCAAATGCTCATTTTATTATACATTTCGTTTAAAGGCGCACGGCAAATATTTGACTTACCTGCGTACTTGAACGTTTGACGATTTCCCGCAGTTTGCAAAAGGAGTATGTGCAGTATAATCGTATAGGTGGCAGGGATTCCCCGTAGGTCCCCACTGCACACCTAATCTCATACACTGCGCCTATAGAAACTTTGTCGCACGTTTTACTGTTTGACCTTATATAGTACAGTACAGAGGTTGCGTGTAACACATAAACGGACGAATACAAAATATATCTATAGGTGCGCACAAATAACGCTTTCAACGTGGACGCCGTGGTTAAAAACAGAATTTACTCTGATTGTGTAATTTGTTCGTTACCTCATTGTCAGTTTCACGCCGAAACACTCGTCGGCAAATCCTACTCACTTTTAGAGGACTATAATTACCACGGGTCCGAATTCTCGCATCGCAGGTCTAGTTCAACGTTGCAAGTTCACGCACTGCCCTATGTAGCTATGTACATACATACCTATGTGCTTATACGTGTGTAGGCACCTGGAAACGCTGCACACACGGTCTGTCAATTATAACAATCGTTACAACGACGTATCAGAGGCATACATAGATGTACTACACCCACGTTCAGGTAGATCAATAAAGATAGGCGGTTTGTGAAAAATACAATATCTTGTCGAATATTTATTATTCAGCTCGTTTAGCTGCGGTGCTCGCGTCCTCGCGTCCCCGTGGCTAATGACTCTCTGGGTGTACGACGAAAAAATGAATGTCAAATTTCAGAGCAACAGAATGGATCGCAAGTCTTCGAGGACGGTGACAGACGTCGGACTGGACGATGGCAGGGGGAGGCTGGCCTCCTCTCTACTCCACCGGACGGCAATTTTCCAATGCAGAACGTCGGACACGTCGTATTTGAGTCACCCAAAGTCCCGGTCATCTTCGTTCTCGGTAATTGCCGTATATCGTCTCTATCATATAGAATTCCAAATCAAGCAAATCGTTCAATTGTTTTTCTCTTTTCACCGCTGCGCCGCAGGAGGTCCCGGCAGCGGAAAGGTGACCCACTGTGACAATCTGATGCACGAGAAGAAAGGCATCACCCACATAAACATGACCGATCTCTTGCAACAGTACGCGATGGGGAATGGTGAGTCCAAGCATTCGTTTCTCTCGTCGTCAATTATCGACTGCACGGTGCACCTGACGTGCACCTACACGTATGACCAGCTCCTGTACATCGGGGAAATACGTGAGATAATATACCTAGATCCGACGATCTTAGAGTAGAAGAAGAGGACTGTACTTATACATAGCTACTATACATATGTGCGGTATTCGGTTTAATAATATTATCTACGTCGCTATTGTAACGATGAGTCACGGTAGTACTCTAGCGATGATTAGCATATGGGGGGTAGTATCGGTGAATTCAATATGCCGACAGATCGATGAACGGATCGGTATGAGTTATGGTGACTCGTGTGCGTGCGATGGCTATGGGCGCGTACAAATACATAGGGAGGCAGAGGGTATAGAGTACGCATGCAGCAATGAGCAATGTGGGGTAGGTTTGCGTATGTTATAATATGAAGGTGTATACGTGTGCGCTTTGTTCATTCACTCGTACGTGCGGACGTATACGTATGTACATACATGCATGCATACCTATACCCATTGGATGGGTGAATGTGACAAAATCGGATAGAATTTCACTAGGAGTTACCCAACTATTTCAAAATATGTTGTTCCAAGCATCTCACATTGCACAGCCCGTCATGTAATCTCACGGGAATTCCATAACATCTCATCTATCGCATTTCATTCTATTTCAACAGCGTTTCAAGGCAATTGATATTGTCTCATAGACGCGATTGTTTCAGGTATTTCGCATGTGAACTCCCCCTCTGAAATATACCTACCTACTTATGAGTCTGCGTAAAAATCGTCTAAAGTGAAAATTTAATTAAATACATTCGACCGTTGATTTCAGACATGCTGGACTTTGGACTTCTCAGTAGTAAAACTGTGACGGAAGTGCTTATGCTCGAAATGAAAATGTCCCCGCACGCGAAGACCTTCCTCGTCAGCGGTTATCCGAGGAACATGCGAGACGTCGTCGAGTATTCGGAAAAGGCAAGAGATTCGAATTCACATTGTTCTGTTAGGTATACCTACACCGATGTGTGCATACGCGGATATGTTTCGAGTACGCCCGCGCCTGTAGGGGACAAAAAGGAAGGACACAAAGAAAGCTATAAGTGAACAGGAGCCCGCACGGATCGGCACCTCGCCCTCGGACAGACACCGTGCCGATACGCGAGCGGCTTTGGCGTTTGATCGATATCAGGGGTATAGGATCGTTCCTGAATGATTTGACAGAAAAATAATGTCGCACGTAATTAATCTTTTTGCCAAGTTTACCACGTGTACGCCATGATTCGATACGATTAGCGACAAGGGGAGTTGGCCGGGGGTGGGTTGGACTTTCTGTCGCCGAAAATGTGGGTTGTGACCTAGTAGCCTACTGGGGAAATTGGCGATACAACCACGCGGCGACCGCACACGTATCTAATTTCGCGTACGAATAACTCTGCGGGAGCTGCGCTCTGTTCTATGCCTAATTGATCGTCGACCCGCCGATCGACCATTTGGGATAAAAGATAATTAAATAAAGAATGAGGTCCACGGGTACAATTTCTAGAGACGTATGTATGTATGTATTACATACACACCTATATACTATCAATCTCACGATCCATATCTCGGCCCTGCCTACATGTAGGTAGTACGTACGACTGTAGCAATACAGACAGACGTGCGACACCGTACGTCGCGAATCCGATGGAACGAGAATTTCAGCATGCGGATACTTCTATTGTACATACATACTTATACATTATACAGCTTGCTTGACAATTTACGACAAACCGCCAATCTTGGAATAGCTTATGCCCGATGGTGACTTATAAATAACGAATTCGACCTAAGGACGTGGAGACTATATTGGTATCGATCCATCGCGAAAAGTGCGGTTCGCGTACAAGTTACATTGTATGTACATACATACATACATACATACATTATACGTGTACCGGGTGCATACCTACACACACATCATACGCCAGATCCCTGCAGTGGTAACGAATATTATACGTGCACGGTTGGCTCACGAGACTTGCATCGTTTCGTAATACCGATAGGTATAGGTATATGATGTGTGGTCCACGTATAATTTTTTCACGTATGCTCACTTTCCACATTAGACACGTTTAATATACGTAAATCCGACGTACCTGTGTTTATTGGGATTTAACGTCACTAATTTCCTTCGATTTTATCACACTCCGCAGATACAAATCGTGAATGGGGTGGTTCTCGTCTCGTGGAGACAGGAGATTCTCGAGAGGCAAATAGATTACGGGGCTCAACTGGGCCACGTAATTCTCGGACTGGCGCGAATGGAGCTTCACAATTTTTACAGAAACGTCATGCCGGTCGCCGAATACTTCGATCAGAGCGGAATGCTGATCGCGGTGAGTCCTTGCTGAAAACTGCTGAATAGCGTCCGAGATTGAATTTCTTTTTGTGCAAACGCAGGTAAACGGCGAGCGGAACCCGGGCGAAGTTTACATCGACTTCCGCGAAGCTGTCATGAAGATCCTGGGCATGTCCGAGGGTGACGAACGCCAAGGGAATCCTCCGGGATCGGTCGAAGCCGAAGTGAAAGTCGAGAGAAATGTAATCCCGGTGTCCCCGCCACTGAAGCAGACGGTGGTCGCGGATCTCAGTCCTCCGCCGCCGATCTCACCCGATTTCCATCCGTCGAAAACTGCCGACAAGCCCAGGAAGGGCTTACCATACTTCATATGGGTCATAGGTGCGGGGATTTTAACGTTTTCCCATCAATATCTGGTCCTCATCTTCGTCGTTCTATTCATAACTATCCGTAACTTGTCATCGTTTGCTTAACTTTTTCCCAAACGCAGGTGGTCCAGGGAGCAACAAAGCTGTCCTCAGTGCCCAGGCGATAAGCGCGGAGAACGGATGGGTTCACGTCAGCATCGGAGGGCTTCTTCGCGGACTTGCGAGCTCGAATCCGATCGTACGGGATGCGATTCTCGCCGGCGAAATGGTCCCCCGAGAGGTCGTCATGCAGTTGGTCGAACAACAGGTTCTTCTGCATCGCGACACCGACGGCATCGTGATAGACGGTTTTCCGAGGGATTCGGATCAAATTAGAGAATTCGAGACTAAGGTGACTCGCATTTTTACCAACGGTCGCGATCCCTTTCTTTGCATATTAGCTAGTCACTTCTCATACCTAAACGTTTTTCCGTTTTGTCGCAGTTTGGTCAACAGCCGCCGTTGCTACTCCTGGATTGTTCCAAGCTTCAGTTGGGCAGGGGTAGACTGGACGACAGTGTTTCGGCTTTCAGAAGGAGACTCGAAGTATTCAGGGAGCAGTCGTTGCCGATGCTCAAGTCATTGGACGGCGAAGATCGTCTAACAATCGTGAGGACTCGCCTCTACGACACTGCAATTTACGTAAAAACTACAGGCACAATTTGTACATAGTAAATTATTGTCTCCTCAGGTAGACGGAGACACCGATTCCAAAAATGTGCAGGATGAATTCGCGACGGCGTTGCAGAGGCACATAAAAAATTCTTCTCGTCGTCGAATCAACGGAAACGCCGCGGGAGCGGAGAAAGGTTTGGATGTGGATCCCAGGGAACGAAGAATTACTGACAATTTCGTGCCGAACGGCATTGCGAGGACCGTCAATCAGATGGCAAACAACGTCCAGGCATTGGTCAAAGAGGAATTGTCGAACGGCGTCGCGAATACGATTGAGAGAGGCGTCAACGGAGTTGGCAAAATAAAAGACAACGCGATCAACGCGACTGCGAATGGACTAAACTCAATTTCGAAACGGGTGCAGGACCACGCCGAGCGAGGCGTTAGGGCTGCGGAGAACGGAGTAGCGAGACTATCAAATGGTATAGCTAACAACGCCAAGCAATTGGCCGTCAATGGTGGTAATTCGATACAAAATGGTGTGGCTAACGGCATCGGACATGTAGTTAACGGGCATTTAACCGCCAACAAGGTTGCTCCTGTTAGGAACACGTTGCCCAACAACAACAACAACAACAACAACAACAATAACAACAACAACAACAACGCCGTTGATCCCATTAGAAATATGTACAACGAGGTGGAATCTTACCAACACAATCTTCATATTTGAATCTTCGGGGTGACAGTGAGGATCATTGCACAGTGAGTGAAGAATGTTCGGTGACGATAAAGGTCACAAACGCGAGGGACGAAATTGTATGATATGGATGCTATGTATAGAGCACCTTACAATTTTAGTGTTCAATACGTGAAACCTAATTTACCGCAGATCCACATAACTGTTATGTATGTATACATCGTTGAGGGAATTATATTTGTAACTGAAAAATGCTCACCACTAGTCGCATGGAACGCGTTATCGAAATTGATGAGTTTCATCTTTATTATTGAAAGCTATACTTACATGCCGTTGATATCGATTATCGAGTGACGAGGAACCTGGGGAGTTCGTTATAATGTGTCACTTTTTTATCGAATTGGGTTTGACAGACGAATTCAAAAATACAATATGAATCGCCGAAATTCATTCCCGTACACCTGATACTCATTGAAACTGGTCTGCAAATTGTATCTATATTTATCTCAATCAATTCAGTTGAAAGTGATTGAAACGAATCACCTGGTCATAAACGCTTCATGGTTCGCCGTGACGTCAGAATTCATAATTTCGAAAATGCATTTGAACAATCTGATATATCCTCCAATAATGTGAATTGAGCGATACCGTTTCGAACGTCACTGAACTTGTAACTGAAAGTATATCGTATTCAAGTGACATAATTATTTTGATGTCAAATATTTTTTTACTAGTTATTTGGGACCTGAATCAGTGCCTGCAACGATGAACCAAAATCTGTGCGAACCCAATTCAACTACGTGTGTAAATAATCCCTGCATAGTATACTGCATATACAATTTTACCAGCAAACAATTTTATTGCGTGTGTCTCAATCCGCAGGCGGATTTTATAAGGATATTCGTCGAAGGAGTGAGTATTGTCGTCAATTTGATATTAACGTTGGAATAATGCCTGTTAATACGTACTAACCAAACTAGATAGCGACGAGTGTGATTGGGTATCCGAGAGAGTTGCGTACGTGTAGTGCATATAGGTATATATATGCGTGGCCGTAATCGCATAGAGATAAGTAAGTAAGTATCTAGTATAGAGGGGCTATCCAGAATATAGGCTTCGACTGGCACACTCTGACTCATCCACCCGAGGGTTTTGAAAATCATAGGCTGTCCTACTGTAATTTTTGGTAACGTTGATTGAGCTTGGCTCAGGGCGATCAAGTATACATATCCCATATCCAATAATACATTAATCAGTGTCACAATTTTGATGCCATTCTGATTTTCGTTTTAAATCTAGTCGAGCCGGTGTTTTTTCCTTTTTTTTTTCACTTTTCATCTGTCCATCATATATAGGCCACGGAATTATCATCTAATATATGTTATATACGTTGTATGTACATTGTACATACATGTATATTCGTTTCGAGGTTTTTGGGAGCATAAAGAAATATATGGATAAAATAATGAAATAATAAATATATGCAGAGATTCGAATTCAAATATACTATCAGCGTCCATGAGCTCTATATAGTAACTTTTCAATCCTGTTCAACTATTTTGATGTTTCGTTTATAAAAATTTATGTTGATGCGAATAATGTATTCCGTTCGGCGAACAAATAAATAATCCAAAAGTTTACACGAATATTTCGTCTGATTTGCTGTCTGATTTGAGCCCATCTGATTTATTACGCATCTGCAATGATCAAGAGACTCGGTAGAGTCTCGCGCCAAGTACATTAAAAAAAAATTTTTAAACGCCGCGCGTAGACTCACCGAGTCTATTTACCCGAACGGGAGCTATTCGCGGTGGTGGGGGTAATCAGAATCTCTGTTTTCTTCCATTTAGCGACCTCCATGGGTCTGGAGAATTATTATATTAGATTGTCGGTACGAAAAGCTTTCATTTGAGCCCTATTTCGATTGAATCCGTGCACGTAAAGATAAGATATGAGTAATTGAAAGATCTGACAGGTCCGTTTCACTCGATCCTTTTTCGTCGTCGTCTCCTCCGGACTTTGCCACGGCCTATGAGTATAAAAATCAGAGAAGAGCGGCGGTATCTAGTAGATAGACTACGCAGAGAGCAGACGAGAAGAGAGAGTACCCTCAGTCAGTGGCTAGGTGGCGCCGTTGTCGAGATTGAATTCGGCAAATTTTTCCGCCTCTTTCTTTTATGATCCGATTGATGAGTCTTGCGCGAAGTATTTTCATTCATATATATCGACCACTCGATAGTCGGGACTCGGGACAACAGCGATCCGAGTACCTGGCATTAGGCGTATTCGCGTTGGGGCTAGAAGTGATTTTTATCATAATGATGAACCAATCCAGCCAATCAGATTATAGCGCCTAACTTCAGAGCGGTGCTATTCGACATCTGATTGGCACATCATTATGATGAAAATCACTTTGATTGCAACGCGAATACGCCTATTGGCCGCCGGAATCACGAGTTAGATCGAATCGAGAATGTAGACAAGCCGCCATCTTTAAATGTAACAGATCGAGAATCGATTGACCGAAACTGCTAGCTATAGCGTGTTCGCGTCGGCTGCTTCGGTTTGACATTTCATTCCACTCGTTGTCACTACGTGATATTGAGATACATGATGTGATGTGAGAGTCATTACCGACAAAGTGAAACAAGATGGGCTTTGAAGTTTATGTATTCAGCTCGACATCGTATGGAAATCGCGAGCCTGTTTCATGGAAAAATCAAGTTATGAGGTTATCAGAGTCAATCAATTAGATCAATCACAAAGCCTTGGGTATATTGGTCGTTTATACATTGATTATATGTTCATGATCCAGGTGCTAAATATCAAGAGACTTTGTAGAGTATCGAGGCAAGTACATTACGAACAAAAAAAATTGTGTGAGTTCCGGAGGGACTATTTCGTGGACGAACTATTGATATATCGACGCATCCTGAGAAAGCAGATGAATCTCAGCGGGAAGTCTAGAGCAGACGAGTTGAAATATGCTTTGAGACAAGTATATAGATCCGTAACACTTCATACAGAGTTTTCTGAGTTACGTGTGAGTTCTGGACTGTCCGCCGAATACGTCCATCCATTCTGACCTTGACGATATGATCAATTATTTGATCGCTTTGGTTATAGTTATCGCACGCCTACTTATAGCTCTATGGAAGAAATGTGTACGTTGCGGTATACTCAGGGAGTTTGCTTCGATGACTCAGCTTTTAATTTTCACATCACGGCATACTTATTAGACTACTGGAGTTACGCGACTTGAAATCATCGGGTTCTAACTTCTAAGAATACCTTAATGGACCGGATGGAACAGACGAATCTTGCCATGCAATTTATAACAGAAGCACTATCCCGGAAGACTTTATTGAGTGAATACCAATGATTATTTATACACTGATTTTCAGACTTTCTTACTGTGAACATTTTTTAAGATTTAATTTGTAATGAGCAGTGACTATAACCCTACCTGTAAGGAACTCCGCTGTGGCCGCTCCCAAGCCCGGATGAGAAGGGAGGAGGGCCGCGCACAGGGTTCCACGTTGCGAATATTTACTATGAATGATTTTGACGGATCAATTTATGCAACCCAATAAGGGTTAATATTTCACGTGTGCTCCTAAGCAAGCGTCAGCGTTACAGAAATCAACTGGACATACATTTACGCGTTCTCATCAACATTTCCGACAATATTTAGCGTTTTACGGCGCTTATTAACAGAAAATTCAAGATTTTTCACCGTCTATCCAATGGGATATACTCAATAGAAATAATCGGTCAGAAAAATATTGACAACCGAGCGAGCATAGCGAGTGAGGATCTACGAAGACCCCATCGAGCAAGCACAGCGAGCTAGCGCAGTTAGCAGGAAGTAAAAAAAATATACAAAAAGTAGTGATATCCCCCAAAAAGCACCTCTGGTGCAAAAACCTTTCACCAAGTACATTAATGTGGTCCACCCACAAAATTTACCAACCAAATTCTTTCACACAAAATCTGTCTTTAAAAATACCCACCAACAAAAATTCGTCTTCCACAAAAAGTCTTCTTCCAAAAATTCGTTTTCAACAAAAGTCGTCCTTCAAAAAATCTCTGTAAAAGGATTGATATCAAATACGAGTATCAAGTACAAAAAAAAAAAGAAAAATCAAACCATATACCGTTGTGCTCGTTCGCTCGCTACGCTCGCTCACTCGATTGGGTTTTCATAATTTGTGAGGAGAAAAATTGGGAGCATGAGTTTCGAGAAGAAAAAATTTTCGAAGAAAAAATTGAGGGAGTGGTACTTGGCGGGCCTTCATAGCAAGATAAAAAAATGTGACTTGTAGACCTCAGTGGTCACTCTTCCACGCACTCACACTTGGCCCGCAAGTACCACTCCCTCAATTTTTTCTTTCGAAAATTTTCTCTTCTCGAAACTCATGCTCCCAATTTTTCTCCTCACAAATTATGAAAACCCAATCAAGTGAGCGAGCGTAGCGAGCGAACGAGCACAACGGTATATGGTTTGATTTTTCTTTTTTTTTTTTGTACTTGGTACTTGTATTTGATATCAATCCTTTTACAGAGATTTTTTTAAAGGACGACTTTTGTTGAAAACGAATTTTTGGAAGAAGACTTTTTGTGGAAGACGAATTTTTTTTGGTGGGTATTTTTAAAGACAGATTTTGTGTGAAAGAATTTGGTTGGTAAATTTTGTGGGTGGA
>JAEUYN010002083.1:0-47127 GCA_018257835.1 Euura lappo | reverse complement strand
CAATCCTTTGAGAAACTTGTACTTCGGTTGATCGAGAGATTTCGAGTAGGCGTAAACGTTTTCAAATCTCAGACCGTTGGGGTGCGTTATAAGAGATAACAGAGCGTTGGTCTTCCCACAATTCGATGGACCGCAAATCACTGCGCGCACGCTGTTTGGAAGCAATGCACCGTGACGTTTTCCCCGCTTCTTCACATTGCGTTGCGCAAGATGATCGAAATTTATCACGGGTAACTTGGTACTTTGTTCCTTGAATTTCATCTTCTGGACAGAACACGTACGGAAAGCAGCACTGTCCGTTTCCAACTGACTGAAAAGAACCTATAAATGAGCGTTATATATGCGATTTGAATCAGTCGTTGCGAAACCATGGTCGTGCGCAAACGTGGCAAGGGTCTAGTGAACAGTATTATCAATAAACTTCCTGTGGAACTGCACGTCCCCGGTTACCAGTATTGCGGTCCCGGTACAAAATTACAGAAACGACTTGCGCGTGGCGATCCGGGTATCAATCCACTTGACGCTGCGTGTAAGCAACACGATATCGCGTACTCGAAAAATCGAGATAACATAAGTGCCAGACACGAAGCGGACAAGACACTCACCGAGAGAGCTTGGCAACGTGTTCTCGCTAAAGACGCGAGCGTTGGTGAAAAGGCTGCCGCCTGGGCAGTAGCTAACACTATGAAGGTGAAAACGAAACTTGGTATGGGTATGGAGAAGAAGAAGAAGAAACGGACGGTGAAGAAACGTGAGAAGAAAAGAGCACCGTTGAGGGAAATCGTTAGGGCGGCGAAAGCATCCATGAGTCCGGGTGCAGATGCTGTCAAATCGGCTCTCAAGGGGGCACGTGCAGCTGTGAAGAATGTGGTACTACTACTACTCCACGCGTACTACCTGTACCGAAAAAAATTGGTGGTTTTCTACCCTTTCTCATACCGATCCTCGCTGGGTTGAGCGCCACTGGGGCACTGGCTGGAGGAGCAGCCGGCGTGGCGAAAGCTGTAAACGATGCAAAGGCCGCTAAACGTGAATTGGAAGAGAGCAAGCGGCACAATCGGACGATAGAGGCGATCGCTCTGGGAAAGGGACTGTATCTGAAACCCTACAAGACGGGGTTGGGCCTCCACTTGAGACCAAAAAACGTATAAAGCTACCACATCGGGCACTCACTGACTTGGATCTGTTGAAGTACGCTAAAGCCATGAATATTCGATATTTCCGCGGCGTCTATATGAGAAATCAATTACCCAAAGGTGGACCTAGAAAGTTCGAGTCTGCCATTGTGAATCTTGACGATAAAGATGGCCCTGGAACACACTGGGTTGCGTACAAGAAGAGAAATAATGAAGTCATCTACTTTGATAGCTTTGGCAATCTACAACCTCCAGAAGATCTGATGAAATATCTCGGTGTTGGTAGCACTGTAATGTACAATCATGAACGATATCAAGACTATGACACGGTGGTGTGCGGGCACCTGTGTCTTAAGTTCCTCCGCGATCAGTTATAAAACGTTTTTCCGCGGGACTGAGAGCATCAGTCAATCATCAACTATCATGGGTGGTTCCTTCACATTAACCTTATCTGACACGTCCTCTGTACTAGAGGCTCACTACTTTCCACCGATTGAACTATCGTCATCCAGAAATTACACGTTGGGACTCGTCGAGCTGCTAACTTTCAACTCGATTCCCAATATCGATGAGGGGAACAACAAGTTCTACGCGGAAGAGAACGAAGTCGTCATTATACCCACCGGGAGTTACGAAATTGAGGACATCGAGGCTTATCTGCATAAAGTATTATCTAAGCGTGATGTCTCCATCAATTTACGAGCTAACAATAATACGTTGTGCAGCGAACTCAAGTGCAATCGACAGATTGATTTCAGACCAGCTGATTCGATCGGTCGATTGTTGGGTTTTACACCGCGTTTATTAGAGGTTAATATGACTCATACGTCTGACTTGCCGGTAGCTATTCTCAAGGTTAACTATCTACGTGTTGAGTGCAACACCACCACGGGTGCATACATGAATGGGCGACAAGTGCACACCATTCACGAATTCTTCCCCATCGTTCCACCAGGATATAAGATCGTTGAAGTACCGTCAAACGTCATTTACCTTCCGATCACCGTGCGTGCAATAGATCATCTTCAACTGAAACTGGTGGATCAAGACGGACAATTAGTGAATTTTCAAGGTGAAGTGATAACCATAAGACTGCACGTGAAGTCGTAATGGGTATTGTTTTTGAGACTAAAGTTGGGGGAAGTTATAAAAGAGAACTACCATGCCACGAAAGAATCAGTCGCCGTGCACATCTCAAGGAGCTAACACATCAAAACCTTCAGTTTTTGAAGAGTCTGGGTCTCAGAATTCGTGGAAGAGGACTTTCCGGAAAGTAAAAGTACAATTTTGCTGTATCGTGATCGCCTGCTTCGTACCATGGAAGAAATCTTAACTATACAGAAGGCAATCGCCTTCGATGAATCCATTGCACACTACGAGACACATGCGCATCAACCATTCGCATCGACAACCTTCGAGAATAATGATGAAATTCGGATCGCTGTGCAACATCAGGACTTGTGTCTGCTACCGAGCAGGAGCTCTCTGCACGTGTATGGAAGATTGACCAAGATCGACGGACGCACTCCGGTTACCGCTACCAAACTCGTTAACAATACCATATGCCATCTATTCGAAGATATACGCTACGAGTTGAATGCTATCGAAATCGATCGTAGTAAGAACGTTGGTTTAACAACGCTTATGAAAAACTATATATCTCAAAGTCCTGGTCAGACATCTCTGCTGGAGAATGCTGGTTGGCTCACTAACGACGGTGATATATCCGATGGGAATGGATACTTCGATATATCTGTACCGCTGAGTTTGGTGCTGGGTTTTGCAGAGGACTATCGTCGAATCGTTGTCAATGCCAAGCACGAGTTAATTCTTACGAGATCCAACACCGATACGAATGCGGTTATACAAACAGCGATGGAACCCTTTAAAATTACGCTTACGAAGATTGAATGGATGATCCCGTACGTGAAGGTCTCAGATGAACGGAAAATTCAGCTGCTGAGTCATATTTCCACGGATGCACCTATTCCTATCAGCTTTCGCACCTGGGAACTGTACGAGTATCCGTTGTTACCCTCTACCACGAAACACGTCTGGGTCGTCAAAACTTCGACTCAACTGGAAAAACCTCGATACGTCATAGTGGGCTTCCAAAGTGCCAAAAAAAATAGTCTCACTAGTAACGCGAGTCATTTTGATCACTGTAACATTCGAGACATTAAACTTTTTCTTAACTCGCAAAGTTATCCTTACGGTAATCTGAATCTTGATGTTGCTAAAAATCAGTATGCTTTGCTTTACGATATGTACGCTAATTTTCAAACCTCATATTATGGAAAGGAGTCTGAACCGCTCTTGAGCAAGGCTAACTTTCTGAAATACGCACCACTCATGGTTATAGATTGTTCGAAGCAGAACGAGTCTCTGAAATCAGGTCCTGTGGACGTTCGTCTCGAATTCGAATCTACAAGTCCTTTTCCCCCGTTGACTTCAGCTTATTGTTTGATTTTGCATGATCGAATTGTTGAGTATAACCCGATTAGTGGTGGTGTGAAAAAATTAACCTGATGAATTTTCTTAACTTTGGATTAAAAATTGAGTCGACTTATAATTTTAAGCTTGTAATCGTTGTATTTTAAAGGATTTTTTGAGAATAAAAAAATTTATAACCTCAAACGTCACAATTTATTTTAATCTTAAGAAATATAGTTATTCTTCAACCACGAATATTAGCATCTAGTTAGCGAAGAAATTCTCGGAACTCTCAGCAATGAACGATTCTAAGAACGATTCATTTCAAAACAATGTATATCTTTGAGAATAAACAAAACAGGATCGAACCGGGCGCGATCACCGGTTCCCGGAAATCCGCGGCGCGCAAGCGCCGAGCCGCCGGAAACAAAGACGGCGCTCACGACGGTTAGCAACCTGCGGAAACCTGCAGACGGGTGATGTCATGCGTCTGCCAGGTCATGTCATAAATCTTCCCCCAACCGGGTGAGGGTATCGACCCTTCCGGCAAAGGAGCTACCGCTAAGGTGTCACCAGGTCAGGTCATCCACCTTCTCGATGACGTCATCGATGTTCCAAAACCTTCCAGAACCTTCTGGATGATGACGTCATCGATAATGACGCAACACTTTCAAGCAGAAACCCCGCCCCCTTATCGATACCCCCCACCCCTTGCCGAGGAGCCAGAACTCGAGCCCCACCCCCCCTCACCGCGACCCCCCTTGCCTATGAGCCAGAACTCTCCTTACCTATCTCGAGCCCCGCCCCCCTTACCGCGACCCCCCT
The DNA here is from genome assembly GCA_018257835.1 of Euura lappo. NCBI lineage: Eukaryota > Metazoa > Arthropoda > Insecta > Hymenoptera > Tenthredinidae > Euura > Euura lappo. Next base: position 42,733 of record JAEUYN010002083.1, on the reverse strand, counting down.
TGCCTATGAGCCAGAACTCTCCTTGCCTATCTACTCACTCGAGAAATGGCGCGCGTACCGAGATTGGTTCATTTCCACAATTCACAACCGCGCCAATTTATCCGATGCTAATCGACTCGACTATCTTCAAGCTACTCTTACTGGAGAAGCTGCAAAGACCATAGAGGCGTTCGAATCCACCGACAGCAATTATGTAGAAGCTTGGAAACTGCTAGAAGAGACATAAGACAATACAAGAATACTGACTCTACGACATTACACCGTATTACTAGACACTCCCATTATGAAGAAAAACACGGCAGATGAGATTAGAATGCTTCTCAATCGCATTCAAACTCACATCCTAGCATTGAAGGCCCTCGGAGAGAAGGTAGAAGAATGGAACACCCCCTTGGTGCACCTAATCTACACCAGACTCGACAAGGATACCGCTAGAGAATGGAATAGGAAGCTAGAAGGGACAAGCATGCCTAAATATGAGGATTTGATCAAATTTCTAAGGGAAGAAGCAACGCGTATCGCGCCTATGACCGTCGCAACGAGCAATCCGACACCCCAAACTTCAGGTCAGTCCGGTCAGTCCAGCAAACCGAAGACTGGGGGAGGAAAGGGCAACGGGCAGCGAGCACACGTGTTGCTCACCACCACAGCCAGCGCCTGCTGCATGTGCAACGAGGCCCACAAGGTAGTCCAGTGTGACAAATTTTTGGCACTGACCATACCAGCCAGGCTACAAACAGCTAGAGAGGCCTCACTGTGCCTGAATTGCCTGAAGGGACGTCATAAAACACGGAACTGCAGGTCAAATATCACTTGTGCGACTTGCAAGAAGAAGCACGATACCCTTTTGCATTTAGCAGATGAGGAACTTCCATCGATCTCTCAACAGACTCAGGCACCTCAACCTGCTAGTCCATCCGCATGACTAGCACAACCACAGGTGACACCGACAATTGCAACTACCGCACTTGTAGCAATGGTACCGACGTCAGATATGATAGTCACCGCAGCTGTCGACGTCACTAACAATCATGGATTGTCCAAATCCTGCCGCGCGGTGTTAGACACGGGTTCCAGCTCCAATTTCATCACTGAAGAATTCGCGAAGAAATTGAGACTACCGCTTAGGGACTGCAACATACCCGTAGTCGCCATTGATAATACACACACCGCAGCGAACCACTTGGTCACGGCCACAATCAAATCGCGCATCAACGGGTACATGAAGACGTTGAACTTCCTCACGGTAAAGAGCATTGGGAACTTACATCCAACGCAACCGATCAACCGAAGATTTATCTCGATCCCGAAGAATGTAGCACTAGCCGATCCAGCCTTTGACCAGCCAGCACCTGTACAAATGTTGCTGAGCGCCGGCACTACACTCTCTGTGTTGTGCCAAGGACAAGTCACATTGAACGATCCACTAGATCCTGACTTAGTCCTACAAAAATCACAGTTTGGATGGGTAATTGGAGGAAGCGCCTTGGCAGGTTCATCGCAGACCGCCAAACAATGCTATATCGCCCAACCGGTTTGTGATATAAGCTCATTCTGGGAAGTAGAAGACATGCCGATTCCGCATTGTAATTTCTCCCAAGAAGAATTAGCCTGTGAAAATCACTTCAAGACGCATACCACTCGTCCAAACAAAGAGAGGTATGTAGTAGCACTCCCCTTTACCCAAAAGAGGGACAATCTCGGAGACTCCCGGTCAATGGTCTTAAAACGCTTCTACAGTCTAGAGCGTAAATTCAAGAAAATCCCAGAGCTCGAGAAGCAATACACTGCGGTTCTTCAAGAATACATAGATCTGGGCCATATGACTGAAATGACAGAGGATACTCCAAACGAGGGCTTCTATCTGCCTCACCATGCCGTGTTCAAAACCACAAGCCAAACGACGAAGGTCCGTGTAGTCTTCGACGGGTCTGCCTCGTCCACTACCGGAGTATCTTTAAATGACACTCTGATGATAGGTCCAGTAATTCAAGACGGAATATTTCCACTTCTACTGCGATTTCGATCACACAAGTATGTACTGACAGGAGATATTGAAAAAATGTACCGCCAATTTTTGGTACGCAAAGAGGATCGAAAATATCAGAAGATCTTCTGGCGGGATGAAAAGGGAGAAATCGCTACGTACGAGCTTAACACCGTAACGTTTGGCACTGCTCCAGCTCCATATCTAGCCGTAAGGTGCATACATCAATTAGCAGAAGATGAAAGAGAAGAATATCCAGTCGCATCGGAAATCATCAAGAGAGATTTATACGTCGATGATCTACTCACAGGTACAGATTCTATTGAAGAGGCTCTACACACGAGAGATGAGATCACGAATATGCTAAAGAAGGCCGGTCTTAACATTCGCCAGATGGCTGCAAATGACCCCAGAATACTGCAGGGTCTACCCGAAGCTAGTGTCAATTTACAACTGACTATAGCAGAGAACACAACCATCAAGACATTGGGAATACACTGGAACTCACAGCAGGATACTATCGTCTACACGGTGAAACCGATAATAATTCCACGGAGAGTCACCAAACGGAACATTCTTTCCGAAACTGCCAAGATATTCGATCCACTGGGTTTAATTGGACCAGTGATCGTCAAGGCAAAGCTAATGGTACAGCGGCTTTGGCAAGAGAAACGTGATTGGGATGAGTCGATACCTCTGAGTTTACAATCAGAATGGATTAACTTCGCATCGCAACTACCACTCCTTAACCAGCTATCATGTTGCCGTCAAGCGATGTCATCGAAGAAGCAGAATACGCAGATCCATGGGTTCTGCGATGCAAGTTCTCAAGCTTACGGAGCATGTATCTACATGCGGACACAGATCGATGAAGAATTTCACACGCAATTATTATGCGCAAAATCTCGGGTTGCTCCGAAGAAGACAACCCTGACCATACCCAGATTAGAGCTATGTGCCGCTCTGCTGCTGGCTGAACTTTATACGTCGGTCAAGCAAGCAATAAATTATGAGTTGGGAACTGTCTATTTTTGGTCCGACTCAATGGTTGCACTCCACTGGATCAACACTGAGTCACACAAGCTATTACCTTTCGTAGCTAATCGGGTATCAGGCATCATATCCAAAACTGATAAAGGGGCTTGGAGACACGTCAGCTCCGGAGACAACCCCGCGGACTACATTTCTCGCGGTCAGTTACCGGACGAATTCATCAACAACTCGACGTGGAAGACTGGACCATCGTGGTTAAGCCAAGAAGAAAACATGTGGCCAGAATCCAAACTGTCGATCCCTCGTGAAATTCCAGAGCAAAGGAAGGCCTGCTGCCTCCTCTTGACTCCCATTAAAAATGAATTTCTCGAACGATTCTCCAGCTTCACATTGCTCAGGCGAGTCACCGCATATTGTCTACGATGGAAAGAAAGGGTAAAGAAGCATGGTCCACTGACCTCTCCGGAACTCATTGCGGCGCACGATCGAATTGTCAGACTACTGCAAATCGAGTGCTTCCCAAATGAAATACGAGACCTAGAGAAAGGAGATTCTGTCCAGCACCATAGCAAACTCAAAAACCTTGACCCATTTCTTGATGATCATGGATTGATCCGCGTAGGTGGACGACTGAAGCATGCGAGCATACCTTATGCTCAGCAACATCCACTCATTTTACCCAAAAATCATCACGTCACAACGCTCATCATTCGCCAAGAACATTACAACAATTACCATGCTGGAGCACAAACAACCCTGTATGCCCTAAGACGGTGCTATTGGTTGATTAATGGGCGAGATGCAGTCCGAAGAATTATCAGAAGCTGTCCGAGATGCAGAGAGATCAAACCCCCTGCAGTCCAAGCAATCATGGGAAACCTTCCGAAGGTTCGACTCACCGAGGCAAGACCATTTTACAACGTGGGAGTAGATTATTGCGGACCCTTTTACATAAAGGAAAAGAAACTCCGCAATCGAAACCGGGTTAAGGTTTGGGTCGCAGTCTTCATCTGCATGGTCGTAAAGGCTGTGCACTTAGAGGTTGTAAGTGACCTGACCACCGAGGGATTCTTAGCCGCTTTCAAACGGTTCATCGCACGAAGAGGAAAACCCCTGAACGTCTACTCTGACAACGGCAGCAACTTTCTCGGCGCTAACAACGAGCTCAAAGAACTCTACAAATTTCTACAGGCAGAAGAGCACAATGACGTCATGCAAAGACATCTGGCAGAGCAAGGAATAGCTTGGCACTTCACCCCCCCGTTATCTCCACATTTCGGTGGACTATGGGAGGCAGGGGTAAAATCTTTCAAACATCACCTGAAGAGAGTTGTCAACGATTTACTGACCTACGAGCAATTTGAAACGTTCGCGATCGAAATCGAAGCTATCCTTAACTCTAGACCTTTGACACCTATATCCACAGATCCTAATGACCTTTTGGTCCTCACTCCAGGCCATTTAGTCATTGGCGATTCTTTGACAAGCTTACCTGGACCAGACTTCCGCAATACACCTGTCAACAGACTATCTGCTTGGCAGCACATTGAGAAAATAAAACAAGACTTTTGGACTCGATGGCATAAAGAATATATAAACGAGCAGAATGTCCGAAATAAATGGTCCAAGGGCAGTCACAACATCCGAGAAGGAACGATCGTCATCATGAGAGAAGAGCATCTCCCACCGAGACAATGGGCACTGGGCGGCGTCATCAAGATTTATCCTGGAGACGACGGTGTAGTGAGAGTGGTGCTAGTGAAAACAGCACGTGGTGACTTCGATAGAAGTATCCGCAAACTTGCCCCTTTATTACCCGATAGTGAATCTGGTGAAAGTGAGTAATTTAAGAAGGACAATTATAAAGGACTCATAAGTTGATTAATAATTAGGATAAGGTACATTTAGTGATTCGATAAAGACTGATAAGAGACAATTAATAATTTTAAGGCTAATCTAAGCAAGTGATTAAGCTATCAAATCTCTATCTATAAGTCACTTGAAATATTATATATGGGAGTACTTACTAACCATAGACTTATCGTATCATTAAGATCTCACATACACATTTGAATTTCATTAGTAATTAAATTTTGAATCAGACCTGGGTTCAGAGAGGTGTTGTTCAGAGCACTTCACAACAGGGGGAGGATGTTCGGCCCTGATGGTGCCTAGAGAGAGACGAGGCCTTGCAGTAAAGCGAGAAGGACAGAGTCAGCCGAAATAAGACACGACCCTGCATAGACCAGCCTAATATATGGCTTTCCAAGGGTCTGTCAAGGGTCGTGGGCGACGTTAAAAACGCGAACAGTCGTGTGCCTGCTCAGTTTCAAAACTGCAAGGCCCCGTGCCCCGAAGACAATGTCGACGTCTCGGGAAGGCAAGCCTAAGTGGTCAGAAACCACCCCCTCACCCGCACATACTACCCTCACTGAGAGGAACATGTGCGAAGACGCGTCCAGCGTCTTCAGTTAGAAACAGACATTCGAACCGACAACACGCACTGTATATAGACACATTATAATCAACCTTTGTAAAATATTGAAATATAAACTATAATTGACAATTACGTCACATTAATTTTGAAACAGTCGCAGGGTCTTTCCGTCTTACCCTACGCCATTAAACAGTAGGTTCTTAATCCTTTGTAATCAAGTGGGTCAATTGTAAATTCACTAGATATTCTATGTTAGTGTTTTAATTTTGTAAATAATAGGGTTTTCAATAAACCTGACCTCCTAAACACCTGATCATGAATCTGCGGAGCCCTAGCCTAGCCATTGATGCACCCAAGCCTCGTCAGAAGATGTTTTCGAAACGTGACGGGATTATGATTTAGACAAGAAAAAAACTTCCTCCAAGTAGCCACACATATTTTGTACTCAGATAAGAAAAAAAGAGAGTACAGTCGTTATTCGCACGCCTTTGATAGTTTGAAGTTTCCTTCGATAATTCTTATTATAATTAATAATATTCTTATTATAATTAATAATTCTTATTATATATAATAATTATTATATAACTCGGTTATAATCAAATGAATGATACATTGAAATCCAATTTCAAGATTCAACTATCAAAATAAATCTTTTATTCAGTATTTCATGTTCAATTCTACAAATTCTTCTTAGTTTCGTTTTCCAACGAGGAATCTTATTATTTCAAGTGATAATTTTTTTATTTTCTAAGATAAGATTCAATTCTTAAATTTCATTTCATCAATTCACACATTTAAAATATTCTTCTATTAAATCAAAATAAAATAGAATACGTCCTTTCTTCGATCAGTTTCTGTAAATTGTCAACATTCCTGACAACAAATTAGGGAGCGTTCAAATATTACGTAACGTTTTTTTAGCTGATTTTGACCCCACCTCCCCTCTTCGTAACAAATCGTAACACGAGTCTACCCCCCCCCCCCATGTTACGTAACATTATCCCAGCCATATTAATCTACAAAATTGTCATATATAGAATTAATTTTTTTAATGTCCAATACAAAATTTTGGTATTCCAGAAAGGTTCAACATTTTTGTCTCGTTTTTAGTGTTCAATTAAAGTCACGTAACAGGCAACTGGCACCCCCCTCCCCCCCACGTAACTTTACCGTAACACTGGCTGACCCCCCAAATTAGTGTTACGTAATATTTGAACACTCCCTTAACTTCCAATTTTTTTAACCTTCACAACAGTTTTCTATCGAAGAAACCCATCTTTTTATCAAATTTGACCCGATTTGACTCGATTATTGTTTTGGTTTGTTTCGTTAATAAATTGTATATATTAGAGAATCTTAATATAGTAAACACGAATCGCACAAGAGAACGAATCTGAGCCGAGAAATGATGAGAATAAAATTGAAGGCAAGGTTCTACGGGCGGCCAGGTGGTCTGGTGGTATAAGTCCCCGGATTGGCATCCAGGAGGTCCGGGTTCGATTCCCGGGCGCCTGATAATTTTTTCTCATCAAAAAATTTTTCGGGTTTCCTCAGTTCATCTAATTAATAAATTGTATAGTCTAGTTAGGCAAGGTAACCCTGCTAAAAATTCCCGAGACGACCAGTCAGGACCTTGTTCCAAATTACGACGTGGGGAATGGACCTATGTGGACCCATGAGGTCCTGACTTGGGAATTTTTAGTAGGGCCCTGTTTCGCTTCAGAAAAGTGAATTCCCGAGTCAGGACCACATGGGTCCACATAGGTCCACATAGGTCCATTCCCCACGTCGTAATTTGGAACAAGGTCCTGACTGGTCCTCTCGGGAATTTTTAGCAGGGAACAGTCAAACCTCACATGTGTTTCTTTGAAAATGACTCCAAAATTCATAGTTCAAGGACTTTCTCAGGTGTATAGGTATGTCCCCTCAAATAAAGTCCGAAGACATATACGTTACACTAAACTACAGGCATATTTCACTAATTTCCAATCTTGCCAAAGTTTTCGAGAAACGTAGCCTCCGAGTATTTGGTGATGCTTTACCATACCTCCAATTTTTGCCTGTCGGTATTCAATAGTAATAAAATAACTATGAGCGAAGTAGTTTGTTTCAAGTGTAAACAAATTACACGTGGAACAGCTAAATTTGCTGCTCATTTTCGCCACAATCATGGCATAATGTTATCAAGGCCACTGAAGTCGGGGTTCATTTGTAATCAAGATGACTGCGATAGACACTTTTTGAATTTTGTGTCCTTAATACGGCACATAAAATCGTCTCATCCTCAGGATGAGTGTGAAAATCCTCAGCTGCCTCTGCCAGGAGTAGGAGAGGAAGTATTAGCAGATGTGGAGATGGTTGACGTTGAACTGCCCATAGTGGAAAACGAAGTCGATAATGACGTTGTGGACGTAAAACCACCACGCGATCATAATTTAGGTCGGAGCGCATCACTAATGATAGCGAACTTAAGGGCTTCGTCTTGTTTTACTGTCGCCGCTTTGACTAAAGTAGTGGGTAGTACCGCCAATCTCCTATCAGACATATCCGAATTTGTTAATGATGAGGTAACGAAGTTTTGTAATTCCAAAGCCATTGATTTAAAGTCTCTGGAGGTTCAAGTATTGTTGGACAAATTCAATTTTAATGACCTATTCAATGGGATGAATAGCTTACAAGGGCAGATTAAAACACTCAAAGAACATTACCATTTCATCGAACCGGTGGAAATACCACTTGGGTGTAGGCTAGATCAACGCTTTTGTTCCAAAGATCAATGTTGGCGACAAAAACCAGTGTACGAAACCTTTCAGTACATACCTATCATTGAAACATTGAAATTGATTATGTCTCACGATGCTTTACGGGAGCATATTGAATCAGAATCTTCATCTCCAGATGATTGGCTAAAATATTTTAGAAACGGTGACTGTTTTAAGTCGAATGAATTCTTCCAAACGTATCCACAGGCTCTTCGAATTCAGCTATACTATGATGACATCGTAGTTAACAATCCTCTCGGTTCAAAAGTTCATCCGCACAAAATTGGAGCCTTCTATTTTGTTATTCAAAATTTACCTCAACACTTGAATTCATTCCTAGGCGGTATACACATTCTTAATCTATGTCACACGGCTGACATTGATAAATATAGTATGGCAGAGATTTTCAAACCATTTTTACACGACTTGAAAGAACTAGAGAGTGATGCTGGTATAAATGTAGTATATAACGGAGAACCGTGGACCCTCCGAGCATCCATTGCTGCTGTATCTGCTGATGGATTGGCTGCGCATCAACTGTTTGGCTTTCTGAGTCCATCAGCTGTACATTTTTGTAGAATGTGTATGATCAATCGAAATGATTACATAAGTAATACAATTAGAGAACCTCCGGTTCTACGAACAAAAGAATTGTACATGGAACATCTCCAAAGAATAAGTGCGCAGCAAACTTTGAAAGATGTTCAGAAAATGAGAACAGCATTTGGTATGAAAGAAAACAGCGCGTTACATTCATCTCGCTACTTCCATTGCACTGAAAATAAGGTATTTGATGCGATGCATGATGTATTAGAAGGATTAGGCCCATTGGAACTGAAACTAGTTATCCATCACGAAATTTAATAGTAGAATTCATCTATTTCAATATGGCACTCCAGAAGTGAAAAATAAGCCTTCTGCGAATTTTATGATGGCATCCATTATGAACTTGAAAGATCATAAACTGTCTCAAACAGTAGCTCAAACTTGGTGTTTATTGAGTATTTTTCCATTTTTAGTTTCAGACATAGTTGAAGAAAATGACGAGTATTTAGAGTTGATTATATTACTGGATTATATTACTCATTCTGGACCTTTACGTTGGACGAATTGCTTTCGATTCGAAGCGAGGCATGGCTTGCTGAAAAAACATGGTAGTGTTTGTTGTAATTACAAGAACATAACTAAGACCATGGCTAATGTTACTCAAATTACACAATGTTCCATTTGGGGAACTGGTGAAAATCCCAGAAATAAGTTGAGCTATACCCGTGGACAACGTACTAAGGTTAGAGATAGTCACAACAAAGAAGAACCTAATAGAATGGGATTGGAAGATGATTGTTGTATCAATATAACCCAGCGAATTGAAATCTTCGGCATAGAATATCGGAATGGATCGTTCGTTGCGATTGATAGCGGTACTAACAATGAGAGCGAAGACCACGATGTTGTGTTTGGCTGCATTAATGAAATACTGATTCTAGAAAACGAAGAAGTATGTCTACGATGTACTGAATGGCCTGCTCTTTGGCTATCAGAATCACTAAATGCTTATTGTGTATCTGAAGGATTAGGTCAGAGATTCGTGAACGTAAGTGACTTATGTGATCTGAAACCATTTTCTATTTGGAGAGATTACAAAACGAATTTCTCATACATAGAACTTCGTCATGTTTTACTCTAATTTGGACACAATTCACTATCGTTCACGATCCATATAACATCATATTATGTATGTATGTATGTATGTAAATTTATTATGCCGTAGCCTTAGATAGGCCTATGGGCAACATTGGAGGTACATATAGTTTCTTAATTTCTATAGATTCTATGTAGATACATATAATTTTTCAATTTTCATATAGTTTCTTATAGAGAAAGATGTAATTATGAGTAAATGATGTGTAGTATAAAACTAGGACTAAGAAATGAAGCGAGACGATGGCATGACGATATAAATGTGTAGGGTTGAACAATGATTTCTCAGAAGGAAAGATGTAGTACGCGCTACGAAGATGTCATAGCGTTTATTATAAAACTAGGACTAAGAGTGTGGCAAGATAATGGCATGAGGATACAAATGTGTGGGGGAAGGAATCGGAAATGATGCACATAGAAATAACAGTAAGTGTTGAGATGTAGCTGAGTATGATCTAACAGGGATGGGTGGATACGAATAGTGAAGGGAAAAATGAAAAGGAACACAACGAGGTAGGCGCAGGAAAACCGTTGGCTTGCGGCTTACAGCGCATCCAAGTGGACCAGGGGACAAGATGGTAAATGACTCACATGAATGAAGATACTGATGGAAAAACGACAGATAGAAATCAATAAATAATACAGTAAAGTGCGATAAACGAGAGCAAGTAGCATAGCTACTACAGTCAAATAGGTGAGCTCATACTAATTTGACTATCGAGCAGAGCCGTTACACAACGGCTCGTCACAATTATCTATTCATATATATAACCTCAATTATCTACTCAACACTCTTAATAAAGAGAAATTAGATAAAAGCAAATAGAGCAAAAGTAAGCTAAATAGCAAATAATAAATTAAAAGTAAAACTAGGACTAAGGCATGGGGCATCGCCAATAATTATGCACAAATAGTTACAGGCTATGATAATATTGTGGCGAGAGCAAGAGTGGGCACACTACGCCATCACAGTCGCGCCCTAGGGAGAGCAGCAAAACTGGTTCTTTCCATTTCCGAGAGATGTACAAAAAGTCGCGATTTAAAGACTTCTATAGTAGAGGATTCCCGGATCAAGATGGGCAGGTTATTCCAGTAGTAGATAGCCATGAGGAGGAAGGATTGTCGGTAGCAAGCGGTCCTATGTGCTGGAATAACGAAGGAAGGCGGTTCATTTGACGCTGCAAGTCTGGAGGAACGACGGAGGTCGGAACCAGGAGCACGGAAGGGTTCTCGTAGGTAAGTAGGTAGAGACGAGTGTAGAATCCGGAAAACAGCAGAGCCTAGGAAAAATGTACGTCTGTCTGACACAGACAGCCAGTTTAGTTTGAGGCGATAGGGAGAGATGTGATCGTACTTTCGCAAGCCGAACACAAATCTGATGCAGCTATTCACAAGGCGCTGGAGCTTGGAATTTAGGTAGTCCGGGAGACCATGGTAGACCAGGCAACAGTAGTCCACGTGCGGGAAAATCAGGGCATTAACGAGCATCGCTTTTAGTTGAGGGGAGAAAACCTCTCCGCGAAATCTGAGTGTTTTGAGGGTGGTATACACCTTTCTATTCACCTGGGCGATATGATCGTTCCAAGATAGATCCTCTGAAATGTGAACTCCAAGATTTTTCACGCTATTCACGAATGGTACGGTCTGGTTGCTGATGATAATTGATTGGAGATTTTGCTGGCGAAGCTGAGCAAGGTGGGGAGTGCTGCCAAGGATGATTGCTTTGGTTTTCTTCACGTTTAGACGTAGACCATTTCTAGTAGCCCAATCAGCAACTGCCTGTGCATCCACAGTTATTCTGGCTGTAGCTGCCATCAGATCACTAGGAAGACAATGGAGATAAATTTGGAGGTCGTCGGCAAAGATGACATGTTTCGTGGAGTCAAGAATCCCCCCTATGTCGTTGATAAAGAGAAGAAAGAGAATGGGACCAAGAACGGAGCCCTGGGGTACACCCGAGTTGTTTGGCAGGAAGGTGGAGTGTTGATTTCCTGAGAAGTCCTGAACAGCCTGTGTCCGGCCCGAAATATTATGGTATGGAAGATATCCCCCAGTTGACTTAAGTATCATGATCGATATTATTGAAGCTCATATCTTATTTTAACGTATAAATTATGTCATAGTTCTATTTTTAATCTACATAATATAATACTCTTCACATCTTAACAGTGTTAATTAGTTGCTTGTGTGCCCAATTAAGTATCGTAACAATCTCAAAAGGTGACTTATAACAACTGATACAATTTTGACACTTGTCGTAAAGTAGAGTCCCCATGAACAGAACTATATTATGGTGAAATTGAGGGTGAACAATTGTACTCCTTAAATTCAGTCCTCTGGTCCTTAAGAATTTCGCAAACATACAAACCGCTGCAAAACATGGGGGTCCTGGATTATGACTAAAAATCCTTCTATCGTGTGAGTGCTCCTGATTTCTAAAAGAGCGTGCCTCGGTAAACCAAATGTGTTTTGAGAAAAGCATGAAATTATAGTTAATAAGTGAATTACCAAAATATATCACTTGTCTGTATGTATGAACGTGTCGACTCCTATGGACATTTCTTTTTATCGTGCAAGCTTTAAATATTTTGAGCTGAATTAGATATTTGTTTCAGGTGAAGGTTGTAACGTATTTAACAAATCAATTCTTCCTATGTTACATTTGAAATTAAAATTAGAGAATTAAATAGTCAATATTAGAAATTAGAATCAAAAACATCATACACATACACACATGCTATCGTTAGAATACAAACAGACATATCGAACATCGCCACTCTGGCAACAACAGACACACACACACACACACACTTTTGTTTTACACACACACGTGAACTCTCAATATTATGTTTTATTAGATTTAAGAATATTGCCTGTATACACGCTCAACAAAACCATACATGTTACACTTACAATAAAAGGGGATTAACACAGATAGAAGAGAACAGAAATCTATAAACAGTATCAATACGCAACAAGTAGGGAAGTTGAGGAGTTCGTGGCTCAGTCCCCTCTCCCAAAATTTGAAGAAATATAACTACGCGCATCGAGATATAGTGCGAAAACCGAGCCGTAATGGTAAATCAGAATACGAGTAGAGTCACTTCGGTCCGGCTCGATCCTCGCATCAGTCGTGCCGATTTTTCAAGTATTCACTTCGGTCCGGCCTTTGGGTCTCATTGGTACGTAATTCATGGGAGCTCTCCATGAATTGCGAATTTAAATTCATTTTCTGACTTAGAAAAATTTTGAAGAATTCATTTAAGGCGACAGCCTTCCAATAAACGGAAAAGATTCAATTATTATCATTTAAACTTTAAATACTAACATTTCTTGTTATAATTATTCATTATTGTGATTATATGAATCACAATAAGTTTCAGTAAACGTATCAGTTCTTTTATTTTCTGTTCTTTTGCTTGACGCATCATCCTCGCTATCAATATAAATCTGTCTAACTGCTAATCATTCACCTTTACACAACATACACTCCACAGTTAATTGTTCCTATCCTGAATTATCCATTATAACTGGTTTAGTCCTCAGTGAAGAGTGCTGTTAGTAGTAACGCCCGGACTTTCGAGAAAGGGAAGCACCAAAGCAGTATTTTCGACACTGAGTCCTCTCGTTATTAGCTCAGGTAGAAACTCCTTTCCTTGAGGTAATTCGTTACCTCATTGCACAAAAACCACGAGAGGAGGTGTTAGTTGATCTAGGTACCTTATTGAAGCCCTGAGAGAATCTTTGCTCAACAATAACTAAAATTTCCACTAGTACGAGTGCTATCAAAGAAGAATTTCAGGATTATTAATAAATGGTTAAATGATAAGTGATAGTAGTGAAACTCGTTCAATCTATATATTAAAGTACGAAAATGCGGATGTCTGCAGTTCCCAATTCTACCGCCAGGGGCTGCCACATGCGGCTACGAGCCTCAGCACGCAACACGCGGGCCACGCGCCCCAGGTCGACTCCTCCGCGAATTCCTCCGCTCCGCGCCCTCGACCCCTGAAGGCGCGATACGCGGTTCATGCGCCCTAGGTCGACTCCTCCGCGAATTCCTGACCCCTGAAGGTCGCGATACGCGGTTCACGCGCCTCAGGCCGACTCCTCCGCGAATTCCCGACCTCTGAAGGTCGCGATACGCGGTTCATGCGCCCTAGGTCGACTCCTCCGCGAATTCCCGACCTCTGAAGGTCGCGATACGCGGTTCACGCGCCTCAGGCCGACTCCTCCGCGAATTCCTGACCCCTGAAGGTCGCGATACGCGGTTCACGCGCCTCAGGCCGACTCCTCCGCGAATTCCCGACCTCTGAAGGTCGCGATACGCGGTTCACGCGCCTCAGGCCGACTCCTCCGCGAATTCCTGACCCCTGAAGGTCGCGATACGCGGTTCATGCGCCCTAGGTCGACTCCTCCGCGAATTCCTGACCCCTGAAGGTCGCGATACGCGGTTCATGCGCCCTAGGTCGACTCCTCCGCAAATTCCCGACCTCTGAAGGTCGCGATACGCGGTTCACGCGCCTCAGGCCGACTCCTCCGCGAATTCCTGACCCCTGAAGGTCGCGATACGCGGTTCACGCGCCTCAGGCCGACTCCTCCGCGAATTCCTGACCCCTGAAGGTCGCGATACGCGGTTCACGCGCCTCAGGCCGACTCCTCCGCGAATTCCTGACCCCTGAAGGTCGCGATACGCGGTTCACGCGCCTCAGGCCGACTCCTCCGCGAATTCCTGACCCCTGAAGGTCGCGATACGCGGTTCACGCGCCTCCGACTCCTCCGCAAATTCCTGACCCCTGAAGGTCATGCGATCGACTCCTCCGCGAATTCCTGTGAAGGTCGCGATACGCGGTTCGCGCCTAGGTCGACTCCTCCGCAAATTCCCGACCTCTGAAGGTCGCGATACGCGGTTCACGCGCCTCAGGCCGACTCCTCCGCGAATTCCTGACCCCTGAAGGTCGCGATACGCGGTTCACGCGCCTCAGGCCGACTCCTCCGCGAATTCCTGACCCCTGAAGGTTGCGATACGCGGTTCATGCGCCCTAGGTCGACTCCTCCGCAAATTCCCGACCTCTGAAGGTCGCGATACGCGGTTCACGCGCCTCAGGCCGACTCCTCCGCGAATTCCTGACCCCTGAAGGTCGCGATACGCGGTTCACGCGCCTCAGGCCGACTCCTCCGCGAATTCCTGACCCCTGAAGGTCGCGACACGCGGATCACGCGCCTCAGGCCGACTCCTCCGCTAATTCCCGACCCCTGGACGTCGTGCCACGCGGTTTCAGAGTTGTACCATGCGCACTGGTTGCCAAATATAATCAGTGATCGGTAAGCCGAAATAATCCGAAATAATAATGAATAGATTTGATGTAGTGGGCATTAAATGCGCAGAATTGTCTTAACTTCAGAAAGGTTCTCATATCTATTCTGACCAGCAGGCACCATGGGCAGAACCAAGAACGAGCACCGCGGTGAGTTACAGTTGATACAGTAATGGCTGCCGTTCGTGGAGAATCATCCGAGAAGTGTATTTATTTGGATGGCCCCGGGGGTAGCGGGAAAAGTTATCTACATAATACCATTATAACTGCACTAAAGAGTTTGGAAATCATTGTGCTGCCCGTTGCATGGACCGGCATTGCAGCAAATTTGTTGAGAGGTGGCAGAACCGCCCATTCGACATTTAAATTACCGTTTCTCCTAAATGACCGATCAACCTGTAACATTAGACCAAATTCGAAACAGGGACTACATATCCGAGACGCCAAAGTCATAATTTGGGATGAAATAAGAATGGCATCTAAGTACGCGCTGGAGGCTGTCGATCGGATGTTGATAGACGTATCTCACTGTAACGAACCATTTGGAGGTAAAATAGTTATAGTGTCCGGTGATTTTCGGCAGACGTTACCTGTTGTACGGCATGGGAGTAGAGCACAAATTTTAGAGGCTTGCGTTAAAAGGAGCAGATTGTGGAATCGTTTCATATATATGTCACTAACAGACAATATACGTGTTGCAGACGGACAAACCGATTTCAAACAATGGCTTTTGAAAATTGGCGACGGTGTATTTGCCAATTCCTTCGAACGTAATAACGAAGTTGCAACTATTCCATCTGAGATTCTGTCGAAAGGTAATATCGTGCACGAAATATTTGGAGAAAGTGTTGATCCACAAGATCCATCAAATTATGGTAAGGTGATATTAGCTCCAACCAATGTTGACGTTGTGGCAATCAATAACGAAATATTGTCAAAAATCAAAGGAGTTGGTGTAGATTATTTTAGTGTGGATTCAGGCGAAGATGAGGAAAATACAGATATGAACAATATATTACCGATCGAATTCATGAATTCATTGATGCCGAATGGTCTTCCACCTCATAAATTAACGTTGAAGGTGGGTGTATCGTTATTTTGTTACGTAATCTTAATTTGTCACAAGGATTATGTAATGGTACGAGATTGGTGGTGAAAGCGTTGAATCAATATCTGATCCGTACCGAAATAATCTGTGGAAATTTTGCGGGAGAAACTGTATTGATACCACGGATAGATCTATCACCGAACGAAGAGGACGTACCCTTTAAAATGGTGAGAAGACAGTTTCCTATCAGACTAGGCTGCGCGATGACAGTTAATAAATCGCAAGGACAATCGTTCGATAGCGTCGGAGTATACTTACCAAATCCAGTATTTGCTCATGGTCAATTGTACGTTGCTTTGTCCAGAGTCAAGTCACAATACAACTTGAAAGTGTTGTTAACAGAAAAATCTGTCATCATTAATCGAGACAATTCAAATCATAGGCTGTGCACAAAAAATATAGTTTATAAAGAAATTCTAGGCGCATCACGAAGTAATTGATGGTTCTACGAGTAGACCTTTGAAAATCATATATGGGGCACAGCCATGGATCACATTAATGTGACCGCCAAAATTCAGCTGCTGACGTATCAATTCAGACTTAAGCGCTACTGAAACTGAGCTGCTGATCTTTCATTCAGAAAGCGCTACAAAAAGAGCAGCTCACACTTTAATTCGTATATACAAGCGCTAATGAGACTCAGCTGCTACTACTCCATCCAAATACAAGCGCTATAAAAACACCTATTTATGTCCCTTATATCATCGAGCACTACAATGATAAGTCGCTGAGATGAATAATACTCAAGATATAATGTAAATTATGCAATGTAAATTAAACATTTCTATTGGTAACCTACCCTGACCTTTCCCTGCAGCTGAGCAACTTTTGAGGCACACCTTCATTTTCAGAGATACGAATTGTAACAATGACTATGTGGACACTAAACAAATAACTACATCCGTAAACATGTGCCTTGTTAATAATTATGACATCCGATGCAAAGTGATCGTTGTCGTACCTTGACTTGAAACTGAATGTTCGTAGACGGGATTATTAAGTATGTGGCAAAGGAAAATTTCAAATAGACATTAGTAATACCCGGTGCGTAACAATCTATATATTTTTCAAATACCTGAAAGCGCAGTGAACCGTTTAATGATGAATACTGTTACGAAATTTACACTAGCGAGCGAGGAGCAATCCTCAACCAATTCGAATTGCATAGCGTGATAGTATGTTATACTACCCAAATATTTGTAATACCACTGACAACCAGCGAGCAACTGAACAATAAAACTGAACTATCTAAAACGTAAAGTGTGTAACAATATCAATTCGTTCCCGAAATATTTGAAATACCAATGACAACCGAGCGAGCGAAGCGAGCGAGGAACAACGCCTCCCCTTAACCGAGTGAGCGAGCGAAGCGAGCGAATGAGGAACAACCCCTTCTAGTTATATATCAATCGACGCGGAAAAATCCCCCGAACAGCATATCAAAAACGAGACAATGTCTCTAGACGGTAAATTGTTGAAATTAATAAAAAACTATCAATATTTTGGGCAGTACCGCCAAAATCATGCACTATTCCAATGTCACTTGTCGGATTGGAAAAACAAAAATACCACGTTGTAGGGGAGAAAATCATCTACAAATTCGAAGTGGGAACCGATATTGTACGACCTATAGTTTCCACGTTATTAATTTTGCAAGAGTTTTCTGACAAAACTACGCCTAACGATCAGCTGGTCCGCTCGGCTCGCTTCGGTCCGTTCCACGCTGCGCGGGAACCACGATATGTTGTTTGGGGGATTTTTTCACATCGATTGATATACATTTCATCCAGTCTGTAATTATTTTTGGGTCAAAGGCTAGATTGACTAGACTATTCTGCAGCCAGCCAGAATGGCAAACTTCTGTTACTCTCGCTTGAGATATAACCTCAAAACCGGCTTGGACGTTTTATTCGATCTATTTGATGCCTGCCCCCGACCAGCAGCACTCGCTTCGCTCGTGCCTGCAATCTCGGGCAGGCATCAACACTTGTTAAAACGTATAAATCGGTATAAAAATTCAATTAGTCAGCGTACTTTCGACCGGGCATGAAGAAAAATAGTATACACCACGCGGGCGAAGATTGAAAGCCCTGAACTGCGCGATATGATGCCCTCGGCTTCGCCTCGGGCATCATCACGCGCAGTGCAGGAATTTTCAACTTTCGGCCCTTGTAGTGTAATATACTATTTTGTTTGTTATTATTATTATTTGAAACATATCAAGCCTTCTGAAAATACTCAAGAAGCGTGCGAAACATAATTCGGTTCATTAAAAGCAGGCATCAGCCACAGAATCTCAAGCAAACATATGTAAAATTTTCGTTAGGAGAAAGTGGTACACCAATCACACATCCTGTAATAGAATAAGCCAATACAATGAACGGTTGCTCTGTCACCCATAAGGAAGGGGTCAAGGGGAATCCAAACAAAGTCTACAAAATGAGCTGCGGAGCTCAAATTCGCTCTCAGATCTCTATATAGTCTACTATCAACGCTGCGGTTCAGCCAACGCTGCGATACGACCATCTGGTCTTTGATATTAGAAGCTTTGATATTAGAAGCTTTGCAAACTTAGAAAATTTCGACTCAAAACCACTCAAAAGAAACCTTGTTTCGTGATCTGAATTTGTTTTGCGTTAGAAGTGTCTCGTTCTTGAGATCATTCTCATTCTGTAAAAATTTCTCGTTCCAAGAGACTCTCATTCTGTAAAATTATCACGAGCTTCAGGTTAATCTCGGTTGTGATTAGAGTCGTGCCCGTGATTGAAATCATTCTGTTCGAACCTCAATTGGATCACCTTTCACTTCGTAGTCATGTAAGTGATACCCAACCACTATCAATATTCAAATCTGTGTAAACATTCAATTCAAATACCTATATTTCCTCCTAAAACATCCGTAAATCATCTTCCTCCAAGTAGGGATCGCTGCGCTACGGGCTAGTTCCCTGAGCAACGCAAACAAAAGCTACAATAATTGCCAGTAACGTTGACCTGCGCTTCTGCACTGACAATTTAGATAATGCCAAAGAACGGGTTGCGGTTAGCGCCCTGCCTGGAGTATTATTTTGATCCGTTACAGTTTCGCGTTGCACACCGACCCTCGAAGCGGGAAGGTACCTTAAGTTTTTGTCTGACTTCGCATCGTGTAAACATTCAAATTCTTTCGCTGCATTCAATACGCTGACCGAGAAGCCCTGAGAGGGAAGAGAACCCCAGCCGAGCAAAATTATTAATCACTGACGACAGTCGAGACTGTCCGTCAGAAAAATAGAAAAGAGAAGTGTGTTACAAGGTATGTCCCCTCAAATAAAGTCCGAAGACATATATGTTACACTAAACTACAGGCATATTTCACTAATTTCCAATCTTGCCAAAGTTTTCGAGAAACTTAGCCTCCGAGTATTTGCTGATGCTTTACCAGGCTTTGTTCTGCTCTGTAGCTTTCTACGGTATTATCGCAAGCACCCAGGCAGCAAGATTTTTCTAACTCCCAAATTATGATATGTACCTATCACCTCGAAGCCGCTACTTTTATGTTCAACAACCTTCTGGAGGGATTAAATGCACTTGGAACTGATAGAATCGCGTGTAGATCAACCCGAAATCATCGTATTTACCCTCTTTTCAATTAAAAAAAAAAAAAAAAATGGGTTAGACGAAGATGTTAAGACTTTGTTGCCACACAACTTTTCAACCTTTCGCTCCCTGCTCTGAAATTCGAGAGGAACAAATGTAGCCGAATAAAGAAAGTGTAATTATGCCTGGTTATCCGAAAATCTCAATGTGGTGAGGTTGAAGGTAAAGTACTGACGTGTGGAAAAACTCCACAAGAGTCGAGTTTTTGACGGAGAAAGAGTAGAAAATTGATTAAAAAAGGTGTGGACATGATTTCACATATTCGAGAGATACGTTACAGGCTGGTGTACCGTAACGGTGCCCCAGAGATAACTGTCATCAAATTTGTGATTCAAGCAAGGCCTAATGGTTGGATTATTGATCTTTATTATTCTTCCTACCTTTAGAAGTTCTGCGATGATTTTCGTAGTCGCGTAGTTGGTCGATGTGGGTCGGATTTGCGGAGGCTGGATGCTAAGAAATGACCTCTTATTGGTCATTTCAAAAAAATAACGAATGCTCTTATTCGTTCGAGTAATTTCCATGAAATACTTGTTAATATGTTTTCTGTATTGTAAAATTGAGTTACCAATGGTACCGAATGAACATATGAAATATAATTAGGTACTGGAGTAATATCTGAAAACTTTGTTCTGAATAATCGACAACGGATTTTTGGTGTGGTTCCGTTAATTGAAATAAAATATTTAAAATCTTAGAAGGGATAAGACAAGTGGAAGTGGGTAAGAAGTTCGTCACGACACGTTTAATTTTGATAGCGCAGCTGCTATCGTGATAACAGCGCATTTATTCGACTTGCACAATGATTATGTAGGTTTTCACATTTTGGTTCCTTATATTATTTTTCATTCATACGTCCATTCATACCTTAAAATACGTCCTAATTGAAATCTTGGTCCCTAATTGCCTACTTCTCATCAATATTTGCCGCAAAAAGGATTCTAAATTAATGAACGCTGTTACATTCTAAATAGTAAGACTAAATTCAAAAATTTGATATGAGCACGAAAAGTTACTAAAGATACTTCATGATTTATTTGACTCGATGATGAATTCGACGTATTGTGGCACAGTACACCTACGAATACGACGAACGCAATGTTACTCGGCTCGCTTATTTTCCAATGTCTTGTAACAACTACCAAGTCCAAGAAAAGTTTGACTTTCCAATCATTTTAATGCAATGTAAGGTAAATCGAATGAAGATGACACGTTTAGTTTGACGAGCTATCGTTTGTGACTCATAAAGGCACAGAGTTTGAAACAAAATCTGAGATTTTTCAAACAAAGAGGCAACAATTTGAAATCCAGATAACCAATCGAACGATCCAGTCAATGTACTCTGTGATTAGATGTGACGAGGTCCAATCATATGCAAGGGGTCACTCCAGGATTCGGAGGAAAACATTATTGTGATTTCCGATGAATTTCCGCGTCTGCAGGTGTTTTCCAGACATTTCTGATGCTTCTTAGCGATAGTTAGCAGCTTCTACCGACTCCTCCACAGTATCTGAAATTTTTAGTGACCGCGTCCAAGAGTCACTGAAATGGTTCAAATATGGCAACAACGACGTCCGACGATTTCCGCTGATTACTTAGTCTTTTCTCACGGAATTCCTCGATGATTCCTCCAGTAAATAGCTCCTCGATCATATGGAAGAAGTTGCACGAAGTGAAATGCGTCGCATCCCAAAACACTGAAGTTCTTGTGGTTCCTTTGAACAGATCTGAACGTCTTGTCCGTATCGAGTTCTGGATATTCAATGATTTTTTATCCCAAAACAGAGCAATGAAGTGTGACCCTGTTTGACCGCAGTAAGATGGCGTGTGCGACGTCGTTGAAATGTGGCAAACGCGTGATCGGCATTCTTCTACTGTTCACTGCACCTCAGTCTTAAGATGTGCATCTTCTTCTTCTACTTCTTCGCTTACTCTGATCGGGTTATGTGAACTCATCATTGGACCAAGTGTAGAAACGCCTGCACGTTTGTTGTCTGCACTGTCGTGAAATAATTGCTGTGATTGCTCTGGCATCTTCGGTATCTCTGATTGATAACTGGATAATTTCTTGATCATATAATCATATAATCTGACGTCATCCCTCGATTACACCCCCCTCAGTCCGTCGCTTGTCCGATGCTCCACAGATTCGTAGTAACATTCTCTGGATTATCATGGATCTTTTAGGACCTCATTTTTGCATCAAAGTTCCTGCTTAAGTTTTACATCAATCTCAGATTTTATTTCATTAAGAACTATATCGGTTTGGAGTGGTTTGTACTCTTGCAATAAAGATAAAAACTATTTGAGTCACCTGACACTATCCGGTGGATAGAAATACACGTGTGTGTACTATAAAGCCTATAATTTTCGGATGATAATTCAGGGGATCAGTGCAAAAGGATTTGAGTGTCGAGATTAGAAAATTGCAGTTGACACAAAAAAAGTACAATTTTGAACTTTCTAGGTGTTTAAATGAACGTAAGTATTACCCCTCTTGCTCTGACCCCCTCAATCGATGAAATCTACTAGTGGTAATGGTAACAGCGTTTTTTCTGATCATATTAAATGTTCTAGAAAACTATAATATAAGTTTTCGAATATGATTGCACGAGCCCACAATATGCGTAAAGTTACCTATAAGCGACATAAAAATGCCATAATACATGCGAATTGTTATAAAAATACCCAAAGATATTAGAATAAATAAAAAAATTAGAATAAAGATATCACAAAATATAGAATGATGATAATTATTGACAATATGTGAATAATCATTGAATTACGATCAATTTTAGTTTATACAATTCAAAATATGGAGCAATTCGTATAGTTTACTCATTTACAATATTCATAATCTACATTTTTCTTCTGTAATCAATATTAATTGATTTAATTATTTTTTTCACGTACTATCGTTTCGTAGTTGCGGCACGGACATTCTGAACTCTATCCATAATTGCATAGTTTTCATCATTGTGGACAATAAAAACTTTTTTCATTAATTTCCATCGATGATGCTAAGGATGCTTGTATCTTGATTTATTAAATTATACCTATTATAAATAAATATACTCGTATTCTTACATACCAAAAACCCGGGCAGAGGAGGGCCTTTACCTCTCAAAAATTGGAAAAATGAATATCAATCAGTCGGGCCCAAAATAACGCGAAGTCAAGAGATATCCCCATTCTACCCCGATTTCTTCTAGCAGGATGTGATTCGACGTTGAATTTAGAGCCTACAATGTTATAGACACATTTTTATCCTGTACCGAGATGAAGTTGTGGATTTTAATAAAATAAAGGAACGGCCAACAATATATCGACTATATTGGAAATAATCAAATCATATCGCAGAATCATGTTACTGAAAAAGGAAAAATAAACACATACGAGTGTTGATAATTCCTCGACTCGACTATTGAAAGTAATTTTCGATGATCTTGTGACTCAAGAATGGCATATACCCACGTAGGAATCGATTTTCAATCGGAGAAAAAAATAGTTATCCCCATTTGAAAGTCGATCTCTTCATGGGTATTTTGATTAGACATGGAATTCATTTGAATTCATAATTTTGTTTCATTGTACAAAATTATGGTCACGTGAGCTGTTACCAGGGTCACGATGGAAGAACGAAGAAAAACTTTGCCAGCCACAGTTTCAAAACTGTGGCTGAAAAATCAGAACTAAATTGGACCCCGCGTATATAAAGTCGGCGGGACCGAGCTGCTTCATTCACGTCAATATTGACGAGTATCCTACTTGTTTACAACGTGCCATAGTATCTTGGCGAGGTACTAGGGAAAATTGAAATTCGTGAAGCTCTAAACCTTATATACGCGAGGTTCTGCTGGAATAAAAGACATCTTCCGTTGAAGAAAAAATGGTATCTCGGTCTTTTAACCTTTGTATTTTAATGTTGTCAAAATGTGGATCACCGCCATTGAAGTTCTATCTTTCAACATTCAGGTGACTTGCTGGACCTGCAAAATAGGTGATCAATTAGAAATGTGATTTTGCATCAAATGGGTTCACAAAATCTATTCGTCAAAATGGAGCATCGGCACGGAATGAAATTGTTGGACAGTGAGAGGGAGGTGCTGCCAAAGGTGTCCAACCAAACGGCACATCAGCCAAATCAAGGAAACATGGTTTTTCCCAAAAACCATAAAACCTGTGTTCGGTCCTGCGTGTCCGAATATTATTATCTGATTGTGAGTCTTTTAAATATTTTCCAATTAATTTACCAAGAATCGCCTAGGCTGAATTGTTGGTATTTCCACCTCCCTTGCCTCGTACAACCGTCACAAGGATACGTAGGCATATTTTGGGCATAGAAGGAGCGGGTTGTGGGCCCAAAAAAGTCATGGAGTACAGAGTGAGCTGGCAAGATAATCAAGATATCTATGAGGGGCTACGGGCACTTTGAGTACGGTACATGTGTTTTTAGTGTGTTTACTGTTTACTATACATTTCAACAGTTCAACATTTTCTGTGTTATATGGAGGGAGGGGAATCAGTATTATACAGACAATTCGATTTCGGTAGTGTTCGGTGATAACGAGTTTATAAGTATGATATCGGATGCTACCGAGATCTTCGTCGAAGCTACTTTCAAAGTAGTACCAGCAATCGACGGGGCTTATCAACTGTTAACTGTCATGGCGACGCAGTTCGATCACGTTTGCATGGGATCTGATGTCACGCAAGAGCAGACCTGCGTACGACTCCGTCATGCAGTACATGAGAACATTGGCACCCGACTTGAGTCCTACGTCCGGGCAGCGGGTTCGCAGGGTGACACCGCAATTATTTTTCGTTCCCGGGCTCATCAGGAGAACAAATAACAGCGTCGAGTACACAAAGTGGTACGAAAATTGTTTCCGTTGTCAATCAACGGCGAATTTTGAAAGCCTGGCCATAATTGGGGGAACCGGAGGACAACCGTGCGAGAGTTTGTGGAACAAGCGTCCTATCTTATTACAAAATTGGCGTAGACTTTGCATGTAGCATGTAGCTTGCAGCATGTAGCTTCGTTTAAAGTTTAAAGATATTCACAATATCGGACGATGACCTCAACCCCGACGATGTAGCTGCAAGAGACATTCTGGTACGGAACGAAGAAGGTCCGGAATATATTCCACTCGAAGCCTTCGGTGAGATAATGGGAGATCGTGTTCCACCTCCTCAGCCTCAGTGATTTCATCCTGCTGAATAACACGAGTCGTGTGGGTGAGACTCCGATCAAAAGCATGTCAGAACTCAATGTGGGAAGTCCGTACAACATAACGGGGCTGAAAATGGTGAAGACCGGATTCGGTCTAGGGGCAGCGTGAACTATTGACAACGAGTTCGTTATATTTCCGCCTGCAAGGATAGTCAAATTCTTGGAGGCGAACCCTGAACAGTTTGCGAAAATAATTGAAATGGCGCGAGAAAAGCGTCTACAAATCATCTACTTTGGCGGACGATATAATAAGTGTGAATTTTATTGTAAACCAAACGAAGAGGAGGAGGAGGGTGTGGATTGACAATAGAACCCAAATAGGCTGAGGTGTTTGCTGGAAATCTGATACTAGTTTCAAATTCCAAACGGACGTCTACCGGTCTACTCTGATACAAATGTATATGGTTTGAAAATGACAACTGGATGGTGAAGGGGTTTCCAGAGGGAATGTTGTCGAGGGAAAGTATAAATAGCCTTGAGCTGTGTGAAGAAACATAAGAAAACTGTGAAGTAACCCTTGTTTCTGACAATGATATAATAGATCAGTTGAAGAGAAATCATAATGTTTGGTGAATCTGGATTTTATTGTCAAACTGGTGGTGATCATGAAAATCATGAAATAGGTGTGAGAAACCGATAATAATCATTTTCTGTCAAGAAGTATGAAGTCTCATGACCTTCTTGAATGAACAGGCACTCATAGTAATTGTATGTGCTGAGATGCTCCAGACAGTGAGGCGGAGAATCCTCGGTGCGGAAATATACAGACAGGAAATGAGTAATACTGAATTTCACATGGAGGTGATCAGATGGTGGCTCGAGCTGCGGCGTCTAGTCATCGGTTGAGAATTCGGAGGGCGACTGTTAATCCCACACTTCTGCTCTACTTGTGGCGAGATCATACCTGATGTGATGACGTTAGTCAGTCAAAACACGGCATGGCAATGGGAACTAATGCTTAAGGATAACAAAACACCAGTGTACACCGAGCTTCTAGAATTTCTCGAGAAACGCGCCAACTGCTCAGATTATACGCACTGTAAAAAAAAAAACTGTCTGTGAAAGTACTGCGCTATTGCGTACGTAAGCCAACGGAAATGTACTTGTAACATCACGAAAACGGAGAAGTATTTGTGAACATACGTTTTTTGTATACGAATATGCTCATTACGAAACATTCGCGTCAGTTTACCTGGACAAATGAAGTACTGCAACGAAACATGTATGGTAAATGTACAGTGACTGTATGTGTTCGACGACGGGTACACAGTATGCGTACAGTTACAGTACATTACCGTCATTTCGGCTGTCCCGTAATGTATTTATACTGTAGCGATTTTGTAAACCTACTGGCCGAAACAGGTATAGACCGAATCCATCTCAAATCGGGCAGGCAAGGCTAAAATGGAAATCGTGATATCACGGAATTTTTTCAAATTGAAATATGTTGTTGTTCGACGAAAAAAAAGTGACCCGTATTTTTTTGTTGTGGAAAAAAAAATTCTGCTACGAAGTTACCGCTATTTGAACATTTAATCGTGCGCTACCAAAGTTGTTGGAAAAGGAACACTTTTTTTCTTAGTAACGCTATATCTTTGGAACGAATCATCGCCAATATTTCATCTTGGTCTCATTTTGTAGGTTTTTGTGCACTCTTTTGGAATTCGAAGAAAAATTTGAGAATTTTTCAAAATTGACGTAATGACGTTTATTTTTCGAAAATTAGGGAAACCCGTTTTTCTCGAAAAGTGATTTTTTTATTTTCTCAAAAATTTCACACAATGTGTGGGGTGATATGACGGATATATCCTCTAAGTTTCATCGATGCTAAAACACTGCTTCATATCGAGAAAAAATATTTCGTGCGTCACTGAAATTCGTCAAATCCTGTGCTGGTGTCTACTTTGTGAGCGTCGTTGAGATGTGTACAGATTTTTCGATCGAAATAATATTACTTAAACTTGATACATACGTACCTGAGGGAGTACATGGCCGAATACCGTATGATGTATAACATCGTAGACCTCATATTGATGTGCTAATAAA
Source organism: Euura lappo (assembly GCA_018257835.1). Lineage (NCBI taxonomy): Eukaryota > Metazoa > Arthropoda > Insecta > Hymenoptera > Tenthredinidae > Euura > Euura lappo. The sequence goes on along the minus strand of JAEUYN010002083.1, from coordinate 15,510 downwards.
GACTGCCACGTAAAAAATACAAAATTTACAATCAGGGATTTATTGTAGTAATAACAATATCGTACAATAATAATATGGTTATGTACTACATTATAATAAATACTATATCTATAAAAAATATAATATAATAGTATAATAATAATATAATGATAAAATCTACAGACCTTGTGTGTAACGCAAGCCTCTGAAGGCATTGAAAATGTCACCTGTTCTCTCGTTCTTAGTGCATTTTGTTTTGATATATTTGTATCTGTCGAATTTTGATTTGAATTCGCTTGAAATGAAGTTTTTTTTTTTAATTTCAAGTCTGACAGATCGATGATCGGTAACAATCTGATAGATTAACCATACATTTGGATCGGTCACAATCTGACTATATTGACCATCCATATAAGCTTTTTCCATCTTTCGTCTTTTTTCATCCTTTGTCTTTTGCAAACTTTTTTTATCCGCATTGTTGTTACTTTCGTTTTGCACGCATTTCTGTCCCGTTCACATTTTTGTTGCATTTTAACATTTGATCCCCTATACCTCAGTATATGTATACCATAACTCGAAAATAGAAGCATTTTTAACAATATTATTATACGATATTGTTATTACGACAATAAATCCCTGATTGTAAATTTTGTATTTTTTCCGTGATAGTCTTTATTAGCAGATCAATATTCGTCTACGATGTTATACATCATACGGCATTTGGTCATTTACTCCCTCAGGTATGTATGTATCAAGTTTCAGTAATATTATTTGGATCGAAAAATCTATACACATCTCAAAGAAACCCACAAAGTCGACACCAGCACAGGAATTGACGAATTTCAGTGACGCACGAAATATTTTTTATGGATATGAAGCAGTGTTTTAGCATCGATGAAACTTCGAGGGTATATCCGTCATATCACCCCACATATTGTGTGAAATTTTTGAGAAAATAAAAAAATCACTTTTCGAGAAAATCGGTTTTCCCTAATTTTCGAAAAATGAGCGTCATTCCGTCAATTTTCGAAAATCCTCAAATTTTTATTCGAATTCCAAAAGAGTGCGAAAAACCCTACAAAATGAGAACAAGATGAAGTATTTGCGATGATCCGGTCCAAAGATATAGCGTTATTAAGAAAAAAAGTGTTCCTTTTTCAAGAACTTTGGTAGCGCACGATTAAATGTTCAAATAACCGTAACTTCGTAGCAAGATTTTTTTTTCCAAAACAAAAAAATACGGGTCGCTTTTTTTTCATCAAACAACAACATATTTCAATTTGAAAAAATTCCGTGACATCACGATTTCCAGCCTGCCCGATTTGAAATGGATTCGGTCTATACGAGACGATACATATACTGTATGTGTATATTTATTGTAGTATAATATTTTTTCTACCACACATGCATTAAAAACTCGTGTTTTTTGCCCTCCTTAACAGGATGGAAGCCACAGTTTTCTGACCGGGGCAATAAACCGGGATAAAAACTTGTCAAGCGGGATAAAAACTTGTCAAGAGGGATAAAAACTTTGGCAGCAGGGATAAAAACCTCTCGTAACCATGGTAACGATGAAATAAACTAAGAAAGTGCTGCCCCCAGTGGAGAACACCGTTCTCGTGTTTCTAACCTCACTTTCTCTCGTTTTTAATGCATATGTGGTAGAAAATAACATATGTGCCATGGGAAGGAAGCAGGCGTTTTGTCTCGCGCATTTTGCAGAACTCGTTTTCACTCTCGGGCGCCTTCGGCGCCCTCGAATTGCAACTCGTTCTGCAAAATCCGCGCTCGCCAAAAATCGCCTGCTTCCTTCCCGTGGTGCATAATATACTATTTTTCTTTGCTTTGCTGGTCTTATATGGATTCAGATTTCAATAATTACACATCATAAGAACCATAAATACGAATAAATACGAATAAATACGAAAAAAACAAATACGAAAGATATAAAATGTATCACACTTATATATACTTATACTTAGTCATGCATGAGAATAAAAAATTAAAGTTTGTGCAAAAGGCATGTATATATATATATATATATATATATATATATATATCTAAATCGGCTATTTCCGTGACGGACCGCCATGTTATTAGAGTATGAATCGCACACTTTGATGACACCTGGTCATTACGATGACTGTCATTAATGTGAAATTGAATCAATCGGTCATTTTGGTGACTCGGGTTCATTGACCCGAACCTGAAATTTACGAAATTTCAAATTTTGTGGCAGCCAAGTGTACAGTTGCAGACTTGTAGCTGCATAGTTTTGGCTAGGTGGAGAGTTTTTAGTAACCCCGGGAGTGCGCGAAGCGCACGAGGCCGCGCACAACAGGAAAAAATTTTCAATTTGCAAAAAAAATATCGTGCCTAGGTGCCCAAATAGGGTGCGTCATCAATATACTCGATAGTTTCATTTATATATATATATATATATATATATATATATATATATATATATATATATATATATATCGCTCTATATTATATAAAGATATCGCCGCATATATATATATATATATATATATATATATATATATATATATATATATAGATTATAGCATATTGACGTTCATGCAGTGTATAATATTTGAAAATAGAACTGGTAATACATATTTTCGATTTGTCTTATTTACCTGCGCATGCAAAGTCTTATGAGAGATTGAAAAGATATATGGAAAATAAATTGAAAAAAAAAAAAATGTGCGGGGACGCGAACCGCGAACCTTCAGCGTTCTAGTCCGTCGTCTTACCGCCCCAGCCACGCCAGCTCTTGGTTCCAGTGTGCACGCTCAACGGAGTAGACGCGCGAGCCCCACTCTGCCCGAAAATCTCTAAATTTCAAATCGCGATATCTCAGCAACCAAGGCGTATTAGATCAAAAATCAAAAACCACGTTAATTCGGAGGTCTTAAACTTTCACCACGTGAAACGGGAACCCGATCCGTGACATCGAAGGTCCCTACTCTCCTTGTTAGCTAAACCACAGACAAAAAAATGCCCTCAGATATGTGGCATAACATTTTTTTGCAGAACTAAAGTGGTGAACAAACATTTACTAGACAAGTTCCAACTGTCGCCACGCACATCCATTTTCATGAGAATTGTAAAAAACAATTGTCTATATGCTTCTTGCGAAAAACAAAATTTGCGTTCTTGCAATTCATTTGCACAACTCGCCAACAAGGATTATATACAGATTATCAAATTCGTTGTTGAGCAAGAAAGAAACAGACAATTAGTCTTATGCAATCTTGTACAAACCACGTCGAGTGGATTTGCAGAATCATTGGAAAAAGTAACACGAATACATACTGAGGTAATGGCTCTTAACATAACCGATATTAAAAAAGTTTGTGTGCTGTGTGTGCTTCATGTTACGGATGTGAATTATATTTCATCGGTACCAAATTGATATAAATATTGACGTCTATGGACATGACATATAAATATTCACTTTGAAGACGTCCTGACCTATCTCGATTTTAAACTGAAGAATTATTTATTGAATAATTTTTCCCTTATACCTATCAACGTGGCGGAATGTAGCGGTAGTGATTAAGGCTGTACAGAATCATCATTAAAAATGTATCTAGTATGCGACGTTCCTCAAAATCTGATATCAGTTAGAATTGTATGAAGCTTATTGCTTTTAATAATTATTTATGTGATCAAAAACTAATTTTTATCTGAGGAATGAGTATCGAAAAAATATAGTAACGTCACCAGTTCCAACTTGAAAGTAGGATCCTATTTATTTAAAAAATGTGCAGAAAAAATCCAATGAAGCATGTGAGGAGGAAAAACAATTGAATTGACAACCATTTTTGCTGAAACAGCAAAAAAAACCTTATTGGATTTCCATATGCGGAACGAGTAAACAAGATTTGAAACTTATCTTTAAACACCCTGAAGTAAATACATATTATATCCGAAATTTCATTAAAAAAATGTAATTGCTGCCTTTATAGATCGATTGAACATTTAATCAATGTAGTGTGATAAGTTAGTTATATATTGCTTGGAAGATAGAGAGAAAGAGCCCTCCGATGGCTATTATTTATTTTATTTTGTTCTCAGTACCTGTGATACCAATCTCGCGATGAAAATTATGATCGAGAAAAACGATGCAAAAACTGCATATTTATCCGTTTTATTATATTATTTTTTGTAAACAATATAATCAATCTAGTGTGATAAGTTAGCAATAGATTGCTTCGAAGATAGAGAAAAAAGGCTGTACAATTAATTGGCTGTTATTGATATCAGTTCATGCTCAGTAAATATGCGACAATAATAATAAAGCAACGTAGATAACAATTGTTATGAGTGGTAGGTTTAGCGCCATTCACATTCGCCGACAGAAAATTGGCAACCATTTTGAATAAATATTTTTTACAAAATATCTGTGATTCATCAATTTATTGAATGTCTGTCCTGCACCTGCCCTGAATCAAAATCAGTTCGTCACTCAGTGACTCAGTTCGAATTTGAAACACATCTTCGGTTTAGAATAAATTGTGTGTTGTTAATTTACGTAATAAAGTACGTTACATTCAAATTGTAACGAATTATAAAATAAAACTTATGAAAAAGTACGTGATAATTTACGTAATGAATTACATATGGAATCAGTAGGGCAAATACATGAGTCGGTATTGACATTGGATAAAATACGTGTTACGTCCCGCACTGCACCTCAAATGAAGTGAGCGTATTTTTTAATTGTTGAAGAATAGTTTGTCAAGTCGAAATTCCATAGAATTGACCCTAATATAATCATCAATCACAAGTTGGCGGAATATTTGATCATGATTCACAAGCTCTCGAGTCTGAGGTATTATTCGGTATGTAATTAGGGGAGACCGGGGTAACGTGGCCATGCGGGGTAAAGTGACCATCTCGAATAATTTCTTGTTGAGCGATTCTAAGAAGGCAGTATTCACACCGAGGGTTTGTGCTGACGTACTTTACAAAATGAAATAGTTGAACCCTATGAAATATTCAATATTTCGGGAAAAATCAATCAATTTAGTTTCATGCCGTGTAGATTGATCATTTCCGGCAACTCAGATGTCGGATTATCGTGCCGTCAATGGCATGTTTTGACTAGGTTTATTTTTTTCTCGATTCCTTGAAACGTCTACTTAATGGTACTATCAATTCTTTTGTTGTTAAACATAGTTTGCATCAAGTTTTCAATTAAATTGTTGTCGGGTTACCTGCGGGGTAATATGGTCAGGGAAAAGTGGCCATGTACGCCACGAGCGCTGTTAGCCGCCGAGCGTCAACCTAACCTCACTTCGGGTGACATTTGAATCGCGACAGCGGTGTCGTGTTTCGAACATTTTCGATTCGAGTAAGTATAACAATTTTCACAGTCACATGCTTTTATCAGACTCAGGGCAATATGTACAGATTTTGCAATCTTTTCACGTTATTTTCATCCTAATACGAATAAGGAATCCGTCATAATACGAATTTTTCCACTTGACCCCATAAGCTTGATCACTTTACCCCAGCATCGGGGCAAAGTGATCATTTTGCAGGTTAGGTTTATATCGATTATGACGCAAGCACATCGCAATAATATCGGGTTTGACCGTCATAATCGCTTACCTAAAGGTACAAACTACAAAATATATACGACATGATAAAGCTTTAGTCGATATTTTATGTTTTATGTCCGAATTAGTCTTAGGGTATCCACTTTGCCCCGGTCTCCCCTACATGCTGATTTTTATGGTGTCCAGTCGGACGTGACCAAAACAATAGAGCGAAGGATTGTTAGGGTTGTGAAAATTTAGAATCTCGACTTGAACATTCAAAATTGGTTCGAATAAAGTTATGGGTTCTAAGCTAAGGAATGAATAAAAATGAATCGATTATATCGGAATGACGCGTGACTTGGGACGCAACGATTCGTAGAAGCAAATCGACAAAAGTACGTTCGATTTGTCTCGAAACTTCGATAAATTTTTACGAAAGTAGCGAAAATTACGACACCGCGAAAATCGCTGGGGCCAAATTTTATCGCGATGCGTATATTTTCGATTGGAAAAGGTTGCGATATTTGAGATAAGCTCAAGATGAACAAGTACGACCCATAGAATCAGCTTAAATCGGGTCAATAAGTCCGTGAATGCTTTCCAAAAGAGGATGCAGAAGCAGAATCTAAAGTCCCACTCAAACTTCACAGTAAATTTATTGTTTCAACAAAAAGTTTGTCAGGTCTGGTGATCGTATCGCCCAGAGACAATTCAAGTTCCGGATTAACAATAAGTTCAGGTGCTTCCACCGGACAGTTTCCTGAACGACCATATTTTTTCAATAGGGTCTCAAGTGTTTCTTTCTTCAGACCGGATGTAATCCGAGACTTCCATTGGTCAATATCAGGGTGTAGGTGAAAGTCTACCGGGTTTTCTTCGGTTGCGTCCTCCTCCGATCAATTTAGAGTTTCCTCGTCCCAGATGCGATTATGTAGGCCCATGTGCATGTGTGGACGCCGCAATTTCCACCAGCTTCGCCATTCTTGAAAAATCACGCCCGGCTTGTTCCTCCATGAAATTACGAATTCCATTCAATATCTCATCATTCGGGCTTCCTTGTAACGAATCAATGAACATGATCGTTTTGCTTGAACGAATTACAACATGTCAGTAGTGCATAAAAATCATCGGTTTTGAGTTGCAATCCGTAGATCTTGACAAGTCGTTCGTAGGATTGTTGTGTGGCTGCTTTTACACTGTTACAGTGTATTATTTCTGCAATCAAGCATCCAGCAATATGCCGTTCACTTTTTTGCTTAGCTTTGTCAGGGTAGCAGTTTTTGATCTTTTTTAAAGCCGTTTTGATGAAATGCGAAGAGACGTATATGAGGGAACGTTTGTTAGTGATATCCTTGGAATCCGTTTGGCATTTACCACTACCTTCAGGCATGTCGATCATGGAAACCTTAACGGTGAACGCCTGGTCGATCGTATACTCCCTTGCACTCTGCGATACCCTGAATACCGAATTCTACAGGTCGTCTATACGGAGGTCTTTAACTAAACTGAAGCTTACACCCGCTGGTTTGGCTTGCACAGAGTACAGTTTTGGTCGTACATCCCTAAAACGGTGTATAATCTGCCCATTATTTTCTTCCATCATCACACCACGGCGCTTCTTGTGGCGTAGGGGCATACCATACACATTGTCGGGCGGGTAGTCCGAGGTGTCAAAGGTTGACTCGACATCACGTTTGATGATTTCGTAAATATTATCTACCTCAAACTCGTAAAATAAACAATCTGTATCTGTATACAATAACTTACCCTACTTATTATATTTAAGTTACTTTTGATATAATTATAGTGAAATTCATACAAAATTATTTTCGACAGATCTAGGATAGTGGCACCAATGTATATGGGCTTGTTGAAGTGCACATTTAACCTACTCATTTGAATTCTCACCATATCGCGATCAAATATGGTGCAGCTGTGGAAATTCGGCTTAGCAATAAGAGCTCTCGCTCCACACCGCCCATTCCATATCTTGACCAGCTTTACACTTTTGTGATTCCACACATTCTCCATGGTTTTACCAAACACCGCATTGTTCACACCCTGCAAGACAAGGCACGATGAGTAGTCGCGAAGGCTTGTACTCGCGATTGATTCTGTAATAGTTTCCCCTTTCGATTCTTTCTGAGCACTCGGCTCGTTTCTCGAGAAGATCTAGAAACTCGGTGGTACATTGGTGCTTTGTTATCTTTGAGCATTAGTTCCCATTGTCTGTATTATCAGTTTCCCATACCTCTTTCATGACATTCATGATCACCACCAGTCTGACAGTAGAATCCAGATTCACCAAACATGATTTCTCTTCAATGATTTATCACTGTCAGAAACAAGGGTTACTTCACAGTTTTCTTATGTTTCGTCACACAGCTCAAGGGTATTTATACTTTCCCTCGACAACTTTTCCTCTGAAAACCCCTTCACCATCCAGTTGTAATTTAAACCATACATTTGTATCAGAGTAGACCGGTAGATGTCCGTTTGGAATTTGAAACTCGTATCAGGTTTCCAGCAAACACCTCAGTCTATTTGGGTTCTATTGACAATCCACACCCTCCTCCTCCTCCTCCTCCTCCTCGTTTGGTTTACAATAAAATTCAGGCAAAATTAAGTCGCAATTGTTGATATTAGGAGGATGTTGGAGGTGCGCCGTGAGCGCGTACAACGGCGGTTGAGTATCGCGGTGGCTGAATTGTCTGAGGAGTGTCCGTTCGACATGTATAACTTGGCTTTTGATTCGTATGGTATTCGTTGGCTACGAGAGAGCCTTTGGGGTGTAGAGGGCGTGGTTCCCCCGCTGTTCCGTTGTCTTGAATTCACACTTATTATATTGTCCGCCAAAGTAGACGATTTGCAGACGCTTTCCTCGCGCTATTTAAATCATTTTCGCAAACTGTTCAGGGTTGGCCTCCAGGAATTTGACTATCCTCGCAGGCGGAAATATTACGAACTCGTTGTCAATAGTTAACGTAGCCCCCGGACCGAATCTGGTCTTCACCATTTTCAGCCCCGTTATCTTGTACCTGCTTCCCACATTGAGTTCTGACATGCTTTTGATCGGAGTCTCATCCACACGACTCGTGTTATTCAGCAGGGCGAAATCCATCGTTTTCTGTGTGGAGAAGCACCTTGTGGTACGACCCGACGCTGTTATTTGTTCTCCTGATGAGCCCGTGAACGGAAAATAATTGCGGTGTCACCGCAATTATTGCGGACCCACTGCTCGGATGTAGGTCTCAAGTCGAGTGCCAATGTTCTCGTATACCTACTGGCATGACGGAGTCGTGCGCAAGTCTGCTCTTACGTGACATCAACCCATGCAAACGTGATCCAACTGCGTTGCCGTGACAGTTAACAGTTGATAAGCCCCGTTGACTGCTGGTACTACTTTGAAAGTAGCGTCGACGAAGATCTCGGTAGCATCCAATATCATACTTACAAATATGCAACGCAAAACCATATTTTATTTTACTTAATAACAAAAAATAACGCTTCGACGATAGACCAACGTACGAAACACTGGAACTAACACTAACAAACCTGCGGAAACTCTGCGAAAAATCAGGCCTAACAGAAATAGTAATGCCAAAAATAGGTTGCGGACGCGATGAATTTAATTGGAACAGAGTACAAGAAATAATTGAAAAAGTTTTTCCAAAAAATGTTGAAATACTAGTATACGCACTATCTTAAAACTACATATTTTCAGAAAACAATGGACCAAGTAAGGATCTCCTTTGAGGAAAATAGAAACTCACTATATTTGGAAATAATCAAAATATTCAATACAATCTTGGTTAGAACACACATGAACCTTGGTTACTGGGCCGAAGAAACGATAGAAGAACTATTAATTGACGATATTTTACAACAAGGAAAATACGTCTTCCGAATCGTGAATCTACCAAGCGACGCTGAGACAAACCTCTTCATTAGATTAGCGGCCCCAAATTGTGCCAACAACGACATCACACTTTTTCGAACAGACGCACAGTGGTTCCAAATGCGAAATGGCTGGCCAGAAATCGAAAAATGAAGTTTAAATTCGAAGAATTTTAACTGTGGGGTCAGGTAGAGGGATACCCCTGGCGTCCCTTTCAAGGGTAGAGGAGTGGCAGGTGGTACGTTTAGCCGTTGGGATCTCATTCGTAACGAAGACCTCGAGCAGGTAGCCTCGGCCGTGAGCTAGTCCGTTAAAATTACTACCGCTTAAAATCGCAATATCCTCGAGTGGAATTGAGCAATTTTAAATTTTCAAAATGGAATCTCCGCCTGAAAGTAAGTACTTTTATTATATCATTGTGATTTTTTATTTAAAGTACACACTGAGCAAAGAAAAATTTAAACATCTACTGTAAATTCTCGTGCCCGTGGTGAAGAAAAGTTTTGTTCACATTGAGTAAAAGTTAGTTGTTAAACGTTGTTAAGCGGTCGGAGAGGTGCCATATGATTCTTTACACTCTTGAGTAAATATATCACCAAAAATTAGATGCCAAAAACTGCCAACCTCGTTACAATGAATTTTTCTGTAAATAGACGCGCTCATGCACGTGCGGTGCGGCACATAAACTAGGCGGTGCATTGCAACGCACACTAGGCGATCAAGTCGATTGATTTGTTTCTCATGAATATCAGTATTAGTCTACCGGATTCGAATAAGAGACTCGGTAGAGTCTCGCGCCAAGTACATTAAAAAAAATTTTTTTTAAACGCCGCGCGTAGACTCACCGAGTCTATTTACCCGAGCGGGAGCTATTCGCAGTGGTGGGGGTAGTCAGAATCTCTGTTTTCTTTCGCCTCGCTACATATACGGGATTGAAACATTTATCCTTGAACATGGAGATGAAAAGCTCACGTTTGAGTCCTATTTGGACTTAATCGGTGCCCGAAGAGCTGAGATATGATTTTCGAAAGGTATCGAGGATCCGTTTGCTCGTCAGAATTTTCTTCTCCTTCGTTATTACTTTCAGTCGTCAATTCCGCTGCCAACGAAAATTAGAGAAGAGTGGCCACCACTAGACAGCAGGGACAACAACGTTCCGAGTACCTGACATTAGCCGCCAGACAGCGCTTGTGACGGCACTGTAGAATGACGGGTTTAGTCGAGAATGTAAACAAGCCGCCATCTTTAAACGTAATAGATCGAGAATCGATTGACCGAAACTGCTAGCTATAGCGTGTTTGCGACGGCTGCTTGGGTTGACAAAACGAAGACATTTCATTCCGCTCGTTATCACTAGGTACGTGATGTGATATGAGAATCATTACCGAGAAAGTGAAACAAGATGGGCGAAGTTTACATATATTCGGCTCTACATCGGATGGAAATTGCGAGCCTGTTTCATGGAACAATCAAGTTATGAGGTTATCAGAGTCAACCAGTTAGATTAATCACAAATCGAAATTTGTTATGTGTCGGAAGAAATTGGCCGAGATCAGCTTATAATACTCAGGCTTTTTCCAACATTGTCATGGAAAATAATAAAGTCTATTTACTATTTACTATTTACTCTGTTCTGTATTCTTACTATTTACTCTGTTCTCTATTCATGGCTAACCTTCTGATCTGATAGTATTTCCAGCTCTGTGAGAAAATTCTCATGATGTAGAATAACATACTTTATTGATCAAGAGACTCGGTAGAGTCTCGCGCCAAGTACATTAAAAAAAAAAATTTTAATACGCTGCGTGAGACTCGAAGCGAGTCTCTTTACCCGAACGGGAGCTATTCGCGGTGGTGGGGGAAATCACATTCTCTTATTTCTTTCATCTCGCGATATCCATGGGTCTCGAAATATTATTGTTAGAATGCCGGCACGAAAAGCTTTCATTTGAGCCCTATTTCGATTAAATCCGTGCACGTAAAGATGAGATATGATTATTTCAAAGATCTGACAGGTCCGTTTCGGTCGAAAATTTTCGTCTCCTTCATCATCGTCGTCTCCTCGAGCCAGACTTTGCTTTGAGCTACGAGTATAAAAATTAGAGAAGAGCGGCGGTCTGTTCTGTAGTTTAGACTACGCCGCTCGCATGGTAAGGTAGGCCGCTAAGACAGATCTCGGTTACGATTGGTCGTTGTAATTTAGTTCGCTTTGGATCATATCCGATGCTAGATGGCACTCGTGACACGTGAGCAAGCCGCCACTTTTCAGCGTAAAAGATCGAGAATCGATTGTCATTAATATTAGAATTAAATTAAGAGAATTCATACGATAATTATTATCAGTAATTACTAGACCCGTTAGATCAAGAAAATTCGGAAAACAATCTCTAATATACGTGACAGTGCTTCTGTACCAGGCATATGAGTGGGTAAGTGAACGAATTTTAATTCTAATATAATTCTAATATAATTATACGTCCGTGGTATAGGCTGTTGTTTCGGCTACTAAAAATTAGAGACGAGTAGCGACCACTAGACAGTCGGGACAACAGCGATCCGAGTACCTGGCATTGGCCGCCGGACAGCGCCTGTGTCAGCACTGTTAAGAATCACGAGTTAGATCGAATCGTGAATGTAAACAAGCCGCCATCTTTAAATGTAACAGATCGAGAATCGATTGCCCGAAACTGCTAGCTATAGCATGTTCGCGTCGGCTGCTTCGGTTTGACATTTCATTGCACTCGTTATCACTGCGTGATATTGAGATACATGATGTGATGTGAGAATCATTACCGACAAAGTGAAACAAGATGGGCTTTGAAGTTTATGTATCAGCTCGACATCGTATGGAAATCGCGAGCCTGTTTCATGGAAAAATCAAGTTATGAGGTTATCAGAGTCAACCAGTTAGATTAATCAATTGGTCGTTCGTATAAATATTAACAGTTCAGTATGCGAAACATAATCATTGAAAATACGTGAAATTTGTTATGTGTCAGATGAAATTGGCCTCGACCAGCTTATAATACTTTATTCTCCATTTATCGCTAACCATCTGATAGTATATCTAGCTCAGTTAAAAAATTCTTACGATGTAGAATAAGACGCTTTATTGGTTATATGTTCATGATTCAGGTGCTGAATATCAAGGGACTCGGTAGAGTCTCGAGGCAAGTACATTAAAAAAAAAAAATGGCATAGGCTTCAAAGAATCTATATACCTGAGTGGTTTAGTTCCGGAGAGAACTATTTCGTGGCCATGCTATTGATATATTGATTGATATATCGACGGGTCCTGAGGAAGCAGAGGTATCTCGGCGGGCAGTCTAGAGCAGGCGTAACTCGGAATACGCTCCAAGAGGAGTATAGAGGTCCGTAACACTTCATACACAGTTTTCTGAGTTACGTTTCAGTTCTGGACTGTCCGCCGAATATGTCCGTTCCCTCAGGTCTTGACGATATGATCGATTCTTTAACTGCGCTGGTTATGGTTATCGCACGCCTACTTCTAGCTCTGTGAAGAAAATGTGTACATTGCGCTATGCTCCGGGGGTTTGCTTCGATGACTCAGCTGTCAATGTAGATATGGCGGCACAGTTATTAGACTACTGGAGTAAGGATAGTTACACGACTTGAAACCATCGGGTTCTAAGAATACCTTGGTGAACCGGATGGAACGGACGAATCTTGTCATGGAATTTATAACAGGAATACTAAAGTCTCGGAAGACTTTATTGAGTGCATACCAATCATTATTTATACACTGATTTTCAGATTTTCTTACTGTGAACATTTTTTAAGATTTAATTTGTAATGAGCAGTGACTATAACCCTGTCTGTAGGTAACTCCGCTGTGGCCGCTCCCAATCCCGGATGAGAAGGGAGGAGCGCCGCCATAGGGTTCCACGTTGCGAATATTTACTGTGAATGATTTTGACGGATCAATTTATACAACCCAATGAGGGTTAATATTTCACGTCTGCCCCTAAGCAAAAGTCAGAGTTACAGAAATCAACTGGACATACATTTACGCGTTCTCATCAACATTTCCGATAATATCTAGCGTTTTATAACAGAAAATTCAAAATTTTTAACCGTCTATCCAATGGAATATACTCAATGGAAATAATCGGTCAGAAAAATACTGACAACCGAGCGAGCATAGCGAGTGAGGATCTACGAAGACCCAATCGAGCAAGCACAGCGAGCTAGCGCAGTTAGCAGGAAGTGAAAAAAATATACAAAAAGTAGTGATATCCCCCAAAAAGCACCTCTGGTGCAAAAACCTTTCGCCAAGTACATTAATGTGGTCCACCCACAAAACTTACCACCAAAATTCTTTCACACAAAATCTGTCTTCAAAAATACCCACCAATAAAAATTCGTCTTCCACAAAAAGTCTTCTTCCAAAAATTCGTTTTCAACAAAAGTCGTCCTTCAAAAAAATCTCTGTAAAAGGATTGATATCAAATACAAGTACCAAGTACAAAAAAAAGAAAAATCAAACCATATAACGTTGTGCTCGTTCGCTCGTTACGCTCGCTCACTCGATTGGGTTTTCATAATTTGTGAGGAGAAAAATTGGGAGCATGAGTTTCGAGAAGAGAAAATTTTCGAAAGAAAAAATTGAGGGAGTGGTACTTGGCGGGCCTTCATAGCAAGATAAAAAAATGTGACTTTTAGACCTCAGTGGTCACTCTTTCACTCATTCACACTTGGCCCGCAAGTACCACTCCCTCAATTTTTTCTTTCGAAAATTTTCTCTTCTCGAAACTCATGCTCCCAATTTTTCTCCTCACAAATTATGAAAACCCAATCGAGTGAGCGAGCGTAACGAGCGAACGAGCACAACGTTATATGGTTTGATTTTTCTTTTTTTTGTACTTGGTACTTGTATTTGATATCAATCCTTTTACAGAGATTTTTTTGAAGGACGACTTTTGTTGAAAACGAATTTTTGGAAGAAGACTTTTTGTGGAAGACGAATTTTTGTTGGTGGGTATTTTTGAAGACAGATTTTGTGTGAAAGAATTTTGGTGGTAAGTTTTGTGGTTTTTATTAAAAAAAATTATTATTGATTTTTGAAGTCATGTATTATGTATTGTCTCACTGTTAAATTAATTTTTTCAGGTTCTCGGAAGAGTAAGGAAGCGGTCGTTGTTACGCGACAGGATTTGTTCGATTTATTATTGCCTTATTTGAACGATGGTGCGAGTAAAGCGTACGAAATTGTGGAGATGGCACTGTCGGAAAAATTCCATTCCACTTACACGCTATCTACAGATGAAAAAACGAAGATTCGCCATTTATTACATCAAATCCGAGACAGATGGCAAAAAGTTAAACGAACGAAGGCATTTTTTCTGGATCAAAATGCGGATTGGCTAAGCACAGTGGTCGCCTTTGATAACAATAAGGATATCTCCACCGTAAACAGAGATTCAGCTGCAGTTCAGACGCGTGGTCGCCATTCGCAGAGCTTTGAGGACTCCAGCGAACGGTCGAAACGGCGAAAAACTGAAGGTATTCGTAACCAGTCCAGTACCGAAGAGCTTGCCTTTGCCACCCACATGAGTCTTCGAGCAGCAGGTAAATTCGAGGCCGCAAAAATAGTGAAAGACGTTGCTCTGGGCAGTCCTACAAAAGCATCAAAGTACAAGGAAGCTTTACGAACTGTTACAAGTAGCACACCCGCTTGTTATACCGCTGATGCTGCGCTTTCTTTAATAGTTGAATACCGCATGTCCAAACATGTATATCAGGGAATACGCTCTGGCGCGCTGGAACTTAATTCAAAAATGTATCCATCGTACAAATCTGTGCTGGGGGCGAAAAAAAAATGTTATCCGCCCAAAGATGACATTACTATAACTGAGAGTAAAGCTGCGGTGAAACTTCAAGCACTGTTAGATCATACAGTAAAGCGCATTTTGGCAGTTCAAAGTGAAGTTTTAACTTCTCTCCCATCCCAAGGAATTTTCAATATGCATTTAATTTGCAAATGGGGATGCGACGGTACATCTGGGCAAAGTACTTTTAAACAAAAATTCGAGAATGACGACGGAGACAAAACAGATG
>JAEUYN010002082.1:0-25647 GCA_018257835.1 Euura lappo | reverse complement strand
GTACGGAGCTCTATAATCGCCTCGAAGCGTATTCCGAGTTACGTCTGCTCTAGACTGTCCGCCGAGATATACGTCTGTTATTCCTTAGGACTCGGCGAATATCAATAAATCGCTCGTCCGAATTAATATTTTTACACAAGACAGAGCATGATGCGAACGTTCAACAACGTAGAGTATTATTTCAATTCAATTACGATGTAGCACGATCAATCCCATAGGTTATGTATTCCCAAATTTCAATGACTTATCTGATTCTCGTAGAAATCATATATTCACTTCAGTGGAGAATCGTAAATTTCATTGTTTCTTATCCCATCATAAATAAGTCGTAAATAACGTCACATTATTATAATATTTCCAGCGGTAACAATAGTTAACATATGCGAATTCGTGATAAAAACTGTTGTTGACCGCTTCGTCAACCTAGCAGAACCTAACCTCAATTAATCTAGCAGCCGCACTAGTAGCCGACATGCAAATTATAAAAACGACCAATGTTCCCGAAGCCTGTGATTGATCTAACTGGTTCAGATTCATAACCTCACAACTTAATTATTCCATCAAACTGGCTCACATCTTGATTTTACTTATCACACGTAGCAATAATTCGTTACTGATCGATTCTCTCGATCTATTAAATTTAAAAATGGCGGCTCGTTTACATGACACAAGTGCCATCTAGCCGCGGATGTGGTGTATTCAGATATAATATATACCATTGCCGTAGAGGCGAAACAGCTCCCGTTCGGGTAGCCAGGTTATTTAATTATTTTTTAATTAATTATTTGAGTTTTCTTCACGGTGTATTGAGAATATACATATTATATTGAATTCTACATCTGAAAATACTTCGCGCAAGACTCATCAATCGGAAAATAGAAGCAATAGCCGAAAAAATCTGCCGAATTCAATCTCGACAACGGCGCCACCTGGGGATGACTACGTGTACTCTATCTACACTCGTCTGCTCCCTGCGTAGTCTAAAGTGGAGATCGCCCTTCTTCCCTAATTTTTCATACTCATAGCGATTTGCAAAGCCACGTGGCTGGGGAGGAGATGACGGAGACGAAATTCCTTGAGTGAAACGGACCTGCCAGATTTTTCAAATGATAATATCCAATCTTCTCGTGCATCGATTCGACCGAAATAGGGCTTAAATGAAATCTTTTCGTGCCGCCAATCATATTATATAACAGTAAAGTACGAAACCGGATGTTCGGATGTTAGTATGTTCGGCTCGGATTTTGTGGAATACGGATCATTATATCATTATTATTATCATCGGTGAATCTTTATATAAATACTGTATTACATTATTATTTATTATTTTTATTATTATTGTTATCATTCTTATTATTATCATTATCATTACGATCATTACCATAACTATTATCCGATTTGTCTGATAAAAATCGTCAAAACAGATATAAATTCGTTACTTGACTGATATTTTCCGAAATTATTATAAACAATTCGACACGCCGGCTATAAATCCCTGTGTTTCGTAACTTGACTGATATTTTTCGATATTATTATAAACAATTCGACATGCCGGCTATAAATTCCTAAGTTTCGTTACTTGACTGATATTTTTCGATATTATTATAAACAATTCAACATGCCGGCTATAAATCCCGATGTTTCGTTACTTGACTGATATTTTTCGATATTATTATAAACAATTCGACATGCCGGCTATAAATCCCGATGTTTCGTTACTTGACTGGTATTTTCCGATATTATTATAAACAATTCGACATGCCAGCTATAAATCTCGATGTTTCATTACTTGACTGATATTTTTCGATATTATTATAAACAATTCGACATGCCGGCTATAAATTCCTAAGTTTCGTTACTTGACTGATATTTTTCGATATTATTATAAACAATTCAACATGCCGGCTATAAATCCCGATTTTTCGTTACTGGACTGATATTTTTCGATATTATTATAAACAATTCGACATGCCGGCTATAAATTCCTACGTTTCGTTACTTGACTGATATTTTTCGATATTATTATAAACAATTCGACATGCCGGCTATTAATTCCTATGTTTCGTTACTTGACTGATATTTTTCGATATTATTATAAACAATTTGACATGCCGGCCATAAATCCCGATGTTTCGTTACTTGACTGATATTTTTTGTATATTATCATAAACAATTCGACATACCGGCTTTAAATCCTGATGTTTCATTACTTGACTGATATTTTCTGATATTATTTTGAACAATTCGTTGTGCCTACTACAAATGCTGATGTTTCGTTACTTGACTGACAATTTTTAATATGATTACAAACAATTCGCCATGCCGGCTATGAATCCCGATGTTTCATTTCTTTACTGGGATTTTTCGATATTATTGTTAACAATTTGTCATGTCTGCTATACATTTCAACTTTTTGTTGCCTACCCGGTTATTATCAATATTTATATCAACAATTCGTCATGTCTATTGAACATTTCAACTTTTCGTTGCCTTCCCGGTTATTATCAATATCATTATCAACAATTTGTCATGTCTGCCATTCATTTCGACTTTTCGTTTCCTTCCCGCTTATTATCAATATTATTATCAACAAACCGTCACGTGTGCTATATATGTCAAATTTTCGTCACCTTCCCGGTTTTTATCAATATTATTACATATCAACAATTCGTCATGTTTGCTATACATTTCAACTTTTCGTGGCCTACCCGGTTATTATCAATATTTATATTTGTTGATATTATATTTATGCCGACCGTGGTAGCCGCGCGGCTAGCGTGTACGACTACGGAGCGGGAGATCGAGGGTTCGATCCCACTACTCGTCGTCAGTCAGGCCACGCCGTTTTTCAGTCTTCACGCCGAAAACCGGCAGCCTGCAGCGAGTTTAGTGTCGGTATCGTTTCCTGAGGTCGGCTACACCCGGGCGGGTTTTCTGCAGTTTCCCTTGCCCCTCGTGCGAATGCGGGTATTTCTATAGAACGCCTTAAGACGGCTGCAGACGTATAATGATGATCACTAACCATCCCCTCCCTCGCCTCGCACAAGCTTTAAGTAGCTTCTGGGCAAGGATACTTAACTATAGAAGGATGCCCAGATCCGGCCGTTGACGCTGATTGGCTAGTCAGTTGTGACGTAGCGCTAGACCCGAACTCCGCGGTACAACCAAAATAACGGCTACATATCATTCATTTCTACAGTTTTATGTCGTTCTGACCGTAAAAACTATTATTGGAGGCTATTATTTTCGGAATTAAATATATTAACATGCTTTTAGGCAAATTAATCGCAAGAACAAACACATATATGTATATATTTTACCGAGATATTCAAAGGAATTGGAAAGAATTACGTATGGCATGCAATATTAATTTCAACATCTCTCGTAACGTTGGGTATTACTTTGTGTATGTACATATAACACAATTTGGATAATACTTAGGAAAAACGGATTGGATAAACGGATTGACAAGGATTGGGTTTCATTAAGATTTTAATCACACAATATGTAAACCAAATCGTCGCCTTAGTATTTATTTGCCCTACCGACTATTTTCTATTATGTTAATATAATATATTGTTGAATTATTATAAACCATACATATTCAAAAATATTTTCATGTGACGTATTATAAATTAAATTTTTCTATTATATTAATATAATAATATAATATTGAATTATTATAAACCATACATATTCAAAAATATGTATGGTATGTATGGTTACATTCAAAAATATGTATGGTTAACCTCAAAACACTGTTGTCACGAGTACATTTATTCGAAAAACATGGCACTAGCAAACGTTTACAACACAACAGAATATTATTTTAACGTAATCCACGGGATAACCTAGTTAGAATGGAGTTACCACGATGAAAATGATGTAAAACCGTGAAAACCATACCTACGGCTATGGATAAGAGGTCTACGACGGTCTAGCGCTACGTCATCGGTCTACCCCCACCACCGGACCGGCCGTTAACATTGCGCTTATGGGATCTGGGCATCCTTTTATAGTTAAGTATCCTTGGCTTCTGGGGACATATCCACTCGGGTATGGCGGGTAGTAGGTAGTAGGTAGTAATTATTTATTAATTATATCAATAATTCGTCATGTCTATTATACATTTCAACTTTTCGTTGCCTTCCCGGTTATTATCAATATCATTATCAACAATTTGTCATGTCTGCTATATATTCCGATGTTTCGTGACTTTACTAATATTTCTGCATAATATAATGAACAATTCGTCATAACGGCTTTGAAACCTGATGTTTCGTCACTTGACTGATATTTTATGTTATGCTTATAAACAACGAACGTTGCTTGCGTGGCTAAATCTCAACAAGACCAATGTGGAAGCACGTTAGTATTTGTACTGCGAAATTCCGAATCATTGTATGTTTAATAAGAATAACACGGAGTGGACAAAATGAAAGGAATTTGTGAAAGCTATACTGAGCAGAATGTATTTCGTGATTTCAAAAAAAAAAACACAGCGTTATTATTTGAGATCGTTGTTATTACGTCTTCGGGGATCACAATCATATGATTGGCGAACTGACGAAGGTACGATATACTCATCCTTTTTGGGGCAACTGTAGCGCGATAGTTAGTTACTGGTGACGAAGAATGAGACAACTGTTGAGATGAAGGATCGTGTATCAAATTTCCGACAGAGATGTGTAGGCTGTTTGCGTATATGCATATGTGTTTTCGACATGTCAATTAATGCACGCGCATCGTTTGAAAATAGTACAGTTAACAGTATTTTTCATTACAAATGCATGAAAAAGTTTCTTGTTTGCACGCCGTGCGCGACAAGAATCTTGTTGTGCACGCTAGATCTGCGCAAAACGAAGTGCGCAGGTCCGGCGTGTTACGTTGCCATTGACGACGTAAAAGTCAGAAAAGTGCCAGAATATACACGCTCCGCACGGCGAAACAAGAAACTTTTTCATGCATGCGCAATAAAAATACAAATACGAGTTGGTCGATCAAAATGAATACAATGAAACAAACGAAAAGGCCTTGCGGGTGATCAATGAAATACTCGTATTTCGTAGATTCACGTTGCAAAAGTTCAATTCACTAGACTTAACAGAAGGTTACATATTTACGTGTGTCACAGACAATGACGAAAACATCACTGCTATCGAACAGATAGTGGGAACATTAGTTAATAGTTCAACGAAAGATCAACGTATTGTATATGACGCAGTTATGCATGCTGTACGTTGCGAAGGATCTGATAAGTGCATTTATTTGGATGGTCCGGGTGACAGCGGAAAAAGTTATTCACGTATTTATATCATAACTTCATCGGGAAGTATGGGTCTGATAGTGTTGCCTGTAGCATGGACTGGAATCGCAGCGAATTTATTGAAAAGAGGAAGAACTGCACACTCTACTCTCAAGCTGCCGTTACAATTAAATGAATGCTTAACGTGCAATATTAAATCGAATTCTGCACAAGGGTTGCACATTCGAGATGCGAAAGTCAGGATCTAGGATGAAATGATAATGGCCTCTTAGTACGCACTGGAGGCTGTTGACCGTATGTTTAGAGATGTATACGAATGTAACGAACCATTCGGTGGTAAAATAGTCATAATTTCTGGGGATTCTCGGCAAATTTTACCAGTTAGCCGTAGAAGTAGAACACAAATTTCAGAGGCGTGTGTGAAAATACGCAGCCTATGGAATCAATCCGTATACTTGTCATTGAAAGACAACCTTGGCGCCTCTGATGGACAAACAGATTCTCAACACTGGCTTCTGCGGGTTGTGGATGGTGTATTTGGCGATTCTTTTAAACATCACAACGGAGTTGTATGCATTTACACGAAATTCTGCTCGAATGTTGAAATTGTGCGAGTAATATTTGGAGAGAGCGTCGATCCTCAAGATCCCCCAAATTATGGAAAGGTTATATTAGCTGAAACCAATGTGGATGTCATTGCCATAAACAATGAAATAATGTCCAAAATAAAAATTGTTGGAGTAGAATAAATGAGTGTCCGTACAGGTGAAGATCAAGATAATACTGATATGAGTAATATTCTCCCGATAGAATTCATGAATTCATTGACACCCCATGGTCTTCCGCCTAATAATCAAACGCTAAAAGTGGGCAGTATCGTTATTCAATCCTCTACAGATTTCAATTGCACAGCGTGATAGTATACACTCCCAAAATATTTGAAATACCACTGACAACCGAGCAAGCGAAGCGAGTGAGGAACAACGCTCTCTTCCGACCGAGTGAGGGAGCGAAGCGAGCGAATGAGGAACAACGCCTTCTAGTCTAATATTAATTCTTATAAGACCCATAGATATCGCGAAATGGAAGAAAACTGAGATTTTGATTACCCCCACCACTGCGGACAGCTCCCGTTCGGGTAAATAGACTCGGTGAGTCTACGCGCGGCGTTTAAAAAAAATTTTTTAATGTACTTGGCGCGAGACTCTACCGAGTCTCTTGATCGTGTTCCTTACATGCAGCGTCCAGGGGATTGATTCCTGAATCACCTCGAGCGAGTCTTTTCGTCAATTGTGTACCAGGTTCACAATATACTCAGATTTGAGGACGTTTATGTCTATTCGAAATCTCCACATCAACCTAAATACGAGTTGCTGGAACAATTACTCAGGGCTGTAGACGGCATCGAGTATGTTCCCTTTAATGAGCACGAGCAGGTTGTTGCACCAAGCGAAGCGCGACCTAACTCTATTTTCGTGTTCGATGACGTAGCATGTGAGAAGCAGGACAACATCAGAGCATACTTCTGTATGGGAAGGCATCACAGTGTCGATAGTTTCTATCTCTGTCAGACGTACGCCCGTATTCCTAAGCACCTTGTGCGTGACAACACCAACTTGATAGTGTTATTCAAACAAGACGATATGAACCTGAGGCATGTGTACGATGATCACGTCAACACCGATATGACGTACGTGCAGTTTAAAGACCTGTGTTCCGTCTGCTGGGATAGCGATAACTACGGGTTCGTTGTGATTGACAAGGACAGCGAGCTCAATGAGGGTAGATATAGAAAAGGTTTCGACTGTTTTGTGAGTATTAAAAAGTAGTGTCTTCCCGGAAATTGCAGCAGTAACGCTGTAGACTTGGATACGTCAACATGCATAAAATTCAGAAGCAAAAAGAAATCCTGCGTAAAATCGCTCAAGCTAGCGCAGCGATTCGACGGAAACATCGCATGATAAAATCAGGGAAGGAAGCTGTTGAACAAACTATGAACGATGTCTTCAAACCCGTGGTAGCCCCAATGCATAAATTAACAGATATTTCAGAGGACACGAAACCCATCAAGGAAGAAATGAAACAGATTAAAAAACAAATGAGTCAAATTAAAGAGGAAATAATAAAACCTAAGGAAGAGGTTAACGAATTTTCGAAACGTAAAGAAGAAGAAGATGATGCATCGTTTTTAACAGCAAATGATGATGACAAAGAAGACGAAGAGGAAGACGAAGGAGGAGAGGGAGAAGGACAAGAAGAAGAAGGAATGAGAGATCAGTCAATGATTGAGACACGTTCTGAGGAAGCAAAGTATCTCGAAATGATAAAGGATAAAACGAGAAAAAGTGAACTGGATAGCGTGTGTGGTGTACGGAAACTTGCACACGATAATCTCATGGTTGGTGATTCAACGATAAGTTTTGAACCGCACCACGTCCGCATAGGCGATACGCTATACCCAAAGACCAAGGGGTTGTTGGAACTGTTGTTCAAGAGGGTACCCGATGATAGTTATGTAACGTCAGCGGACCAAAAGATCCATCAAGACATTATTCTCAAGACTAATGCGCACAGAAACTACTACGAGTCTGACCAGCCCGTCCGGATTCAAAAAAGTAACAAATTGAAAAATATAATGGGTGAATTACTAAAAACTAGCCCTGCAATGAGAAAACGTAATGGCGAATTACTCAAAACTAGTCTTACGATGGGAAAACGTAAGGGTGAATTACCAACAACTGGTTCTGTAATGAAAAAAATGTAAGGGTGAAGGTCTACTACTACACACTATGGTTGCACAGCCAGGAGTTAGACAGGAATACGTTTTTTGGGACAATCCGAATGAGCTGGTTGAACGTCTTCGATTACTCTTGGCGTCTCAGGCAGCAGGCAACTCAAGTCATTCAAACGAAATAATGTCCGTTATCGAAGAATTACGTGAAGCGGGAATCATTTATTAATCAATAATCTTCGGTTGTGTGATCATTTCCACGATGAGCGTTGACGTGTTTGGACGACAACTGGAAAAGAGTGGGACTGTTAGTAACCGCGGTCCTCCTGGAGTGGGATTCAAAATTACCCCGGACGGACAATATGATATCGATAACAAGCGACTGGTGAATTTATCCGATCCCGTAGATCAAAACGATGCAGCTACCGTGAAAGTCATGCAAAATGCTATACAGCAAGAAGTCCCGTCTTGTGTATCAAGTAACAACGGCCTTGCGTAGCGACGTGGACGATACTACTACAATGATTCAGTCTCTCGGGGCTCGGTTCCGGGAAGATTCGAAGAATTATCTCATCAACATGGAGACGGTACAAGACCTCGCGACACGTAACGCACAGCTCAGTTCACACATAGACGAGATAGATAGATAGATAGATAGATAGATAGATAGATAGATTTTTATTCACCATGGGATGAAATCCCCTAGGTGCAGATAAGTACATAAAAAATATACAAAAATATACCTTAAAAGTAATCTTAATATTAAACAGCAATGAACAGTTCAATAGCATGGCAGGTTAGCAATAATATAAACAAAATAGGAAAACAAGAAAAGACATCAACGCCAGTAAAGCAAGGTAAATGAAATGACTAGAAAAGAGGAAAATAACTAAGAAAAAGAAGAGAAAAATATATTAATAATAATATACCTATAAACTTACATTCAAATCAGTTTCACTTATAAGATATACAGAGGTAATACATTAGCTCAAAAAGAAAGAAAATTGGCTCAAAGTAGAGCAGCAAACGCACGTCGTTCCAGTCCGAGCAGGTGGGCATGCAATCGAGTGCGAAAAATTGGTAGCGAGTCCGCGAGAATAACCTCAGGTGGGAGAGAATTCCAAAAATATGCAGCAGCCACCATAAATGACTTTTGGAGCGTGGAGGTCCGACACCGAGGAACCACGAGCTGCTTAGGCCGGGACGACGACCTTGCGACGCGATTTGGACCCCGCTCCACGAACTGGAACGACCGAGACAGATAGGCAGGTCGCATGCAATCTAGTAGAGTGAATAACTGACATCCCAATAGGTACAGTCGACGATTTCTGACCGTAAGCCAATTTAACCCGAGGCGATGTGGGGTAATGTGCTCATCGCGCCTAGCACCGATTACAAAGCGTACACAGGCATTCTTGAGGCGCTGGAGCCTAAGGTCAAGAGTGCCAGGAAGGTCAAGATAAACAGTAGAGTAGTAGTCGAGATGAGGAAAAACAAGAGCCGTGACCAACCATTTACGTAGGTGAGGCGTGAACAGGTCCCTATTGACCTTGAGCTGATGCAACGTCATGTTGACCTTCCTGGAGATGGCCGTCACCTGATCGTTCCAATCTAGCCTACGATCCAAGTGAACTCCGAGGTTGCGGACACTGGTAACATACGGAATAGGTGTACCCCCAACCCGAATTTGAGGCAGAGACGATAAGTCGATTTGGTTGAGGACCCTGGCATTGCCACATATCATAACCTTAGTTTTACCAATGTTAAGAACAAGGGAGTTCACTCGGGCCCAATCAGAAATTGCCCTGACATCCTCACTAATTCTCAAAACACCCTCTACCAAAGAAGCCGGCGGGCAAGATAGGTATATCTGGAGATCATCTGCATAATATAAGTGTTTGGAGCTAAGGATCGACAGCGGGAGATCATTTACAAAAATGCTAAACAGCAGAGGACCAAGTACGGATCCTTGCGGCACACCTAACGGTACCTCAAACCAGGAGGATAACGTACCTCCAGGTCCACGAACCGCCTGCTGCCGGTCGCTAAGGTAGGAATTGAACCAGTTGAGGACTGATGACGAGCAGCCGAGCTTCTGAAGCTTGCTAAGCAAGAGATCATGACGTACAAAATCAAATGCACTACTAAAATCAAAAAGTACCAAAATAGTAACCATACGTCTATCAGTAGCCAGCCGGATATCATCAGTCAACTTCAGCAAGGCTGTTTGTGTGCTAAATCCCTTTCGGAAACCAGATTGGTAGTCATCAAGGAGGCGGTTTTCCTCCAGATAATCAGAGAGCTGGCGGTGAACGATTCTCTCAAGGATTTTTGATACCGTGCAAAGGTTTGAGATAGGCCGAAAATGACTGAGCTCCGTAGGTCCTTTGATCTTGGCAATAGGTTGAATCAGAGCCTTTTTCCAGTTTATAGGAAAAACAGAGTTGGCCAGGGAAAAGTTAAATAGCTCCAGTAGGCAGGGGAAAATAACACGCATAGAGACGCGCAGAAAACTAGTAGGGATCTCGTCAACACCTCGTGCCTCGGAGCTGGAAGCAAACAAGTATTTGGTAAGACAGTCAGGTGAGATATCCTTGAAATAAAACCGGCTACAGTCAAAGATATCGTCAGGGGCAAAAGGCGCTAACGAAGTGGGGCCAGAGTCAGAATCACTGCGGGCTTGAGCCATCGAAGCAAAAAAATCCCTGAACATCTCTGGTGTGAGCAGTTGCGGGATCACACTTGTAACGTGGCAAGTGAGTTGCCCGTTGTGGCATCCCTCAACGCCGCGGAAGGCTTGCAAATATCCTCGCGCGACTCTCGGTACCGCGCATAGAATTAAGAAACTGTACCGAAGGGTCACGTGGTTCACTGGAGCAAGGAGCGACCTCACCCCGCTTCCCCGCTGACCAACGAGCTGGCGCGGGGAAGACGAGTCTAGCCATCTTTGCCAAATTCTATCTAGTCAGCTTCCATCTTGGTTTCTCAAGCTAGCAACAGGTCGCTGTTGGCATCGTGCTTACGAATCCAAGTTTGAGTATTTTTGAGAGTCTTCCGAGCCCTAAAACTACCGCGATCGTCTTCGCAGTGCATTGTGCAAGTCGTGCACCATAAAAGTTGCGTCCCCCGGCTTCTCCTGTGAACCCGTGAGCCCCGAAGGTCTGATATCGCCGGCCTGCAGGCCCGTGGCCGCGCCGGCAACCCCCCCGCGAATTCCGTGCCCGGCGTGTGAGTGTGTGCCCCCCAAAGACATTGCCACCTCCACCGGATTACCCCCGAGTACCGTCGATCCAAGGTAGGATCTTTATCGTCTGTATTTTCAGCCCCTGCGCTGCGAGAAACCCTGTTAACTGTGTCTAGGTGGGATCGGCAGCCGCCGAGTCCGTTGGAGCCGGAGACGTGGAATACCCTCCACACGGAAAGTGCCCTAGATCCGCTAGGATCGTTTTTGCCTGCTTCCCGTTTCTCGCCTTGCTTGTATTTTCAGCCTTTCTACCCCCTACTATCGGAATCCCGACCCCACGCGCCTCCGCGAACGGCCGAGTCCCGATACCGCCTTTTTATCGTTGTTTTTCTCATTCCTATTTGAATTTTGCTCGTGTGTGTTCCTGTGTGCGTGTCCGTGTGATTCGCGCCTGTAGAGGTGATCCCAGTTGAGACTCACGCTCTACGTAGGGTGCGCAGAATCACCACGCACGCCGCTTCATTTCAACCGTCGCCGAGCTACGGTTAGCCGTACGCTGCGGTTTGAAACCTTACTCTTTCTTGTCCGTCCGATACTATCCCGCTCTACCGTACCGACCGTGAATTTCGATCGGGTGAGTTGAGCGCGATCCAGTGCTGTAGCCGTCGTCCCCGTCGAGACGAGTGCGCTACGTGGTCTGCGCAGGGATCGCGCGCACTCACCGCTGCGAGCCAGCTGCCGTGGATCCACAGACCGCTGTGCGATCCGGCTGACGCCCGGTACCGTTCCCCCCGTTCCCCTCGCCCTCCTCCTGGCCCGTGCCCAGTCGAGTCGAGCGGCTAGCTTGTAAATAGCGTATCATACTCTGTATTGGCTCTTCTAGCCCGATCTGATTTCTACCCTCGAGATCGCCTAGTATCTCGAAGGGATTGTTCACTTCCGATTTCATTGAATAAATACGTTTTATAATTGTTCACCAACTTACACAGGGTCTACTATCTTCGCCCCCACGTTCCCCTCTACCAAACACTGTCTAGCCGGATTCCCGTCTCCTTCCACCCCTAATTCCTTCCCTCATCCCCGCGGAAACGCGGCGATTAGTTCCCGTAAGGAACTTGGCGCCCAAATCTTTCGTATTTCTTGTATTTAGTTTTAGTCCCGTCATCCACATTGGGTTTCGGCTTCTTTTGCTAGCATTGTGGACGGGGTTGGTTTCCAAACAACCCCGAAAGCGTGTTACACACTATGGGGTGGCTTAGACAGTCCTAACGCACGGAATTCACGCCAAATAGAGCCAGCATCCTTAAGGGATTTAAACTTACATTCAAAAAACGAACTCTTAGCACTACGAATCAAACTCTGAACTTCATTCCTAGCCATCTTATACTCAATATGGTCCGCAGGGCTATTTGTCTGCCGAAAAGTCTTAAACAATCTATCGCGATTTTCCATAAGCTTCCTCGTATCCTCCGATAACCAGGGAGCCGGGGCACGCCTAACACGGGACGTTATTAATGGAGCGTGCTTGTCAAGTGCAATGATAATGTTTCTACATATTGTATCAGCCTTGTCATCGATGCTAACCGAGTTGGCGAACGTGGGTGACCAGTCGAGTGCTTGAAGATCGTCTAAGAACGCCTCAACGTCCATACCATTTAAATTTCGGTAGGTAACTACTTTCGGGGTAGGCGGAAGGGCCTTAACCCTATACCATACAAAAATGCGCTCGTGACCAGACAGAAACGGGACCCCCGACTGGCCATGGTCCACCAACTTTTCAGCATCGTCGACCGCGCAGAGGTCAAGCCAAGTGTGCGACCTTTATGTATGATGTGTGGGCTCGAAGGGCACATTAAAGAGGTTGTTGGATCTAAAAAAATTAATTAGATAATTAGAATCGAAAGAGTCGGCTAACAGGTTCGCATTGAAATCCCCCAGTATAATAAGGTTATTATATAGGACCGAGAAACGGAGAAAAACCTCTTCGAATTCACACAAAAAGCCAATCCTGGGTGGTCTATAAACTACGGCTAACAGAATCTTGTTAGAGGCGTTCAATGCAGATATTTCGAGCAATTAAGAACTCAGGCTTGGCACAATACATATTTCCAGACGAGGCGACAACACGAGCCCGCAGACTGGTATGGACATAGACCGCAACGCCTCCACCACCCTTGCCCAGTCGGTCGCATCGAAAAAGGTTATAGTCTACTAGAGCAACAGTACTATCTGACATGTGGTCCTTGAGAAAAGTTTCAGAGAGGGCAATGACGTGATGGAAGTTTGCACTGAAAAAACCTCGGAACTCGTCAAGGTGGGCGACGAGCGATTGTACATTTGCGTGACATATCTTCAAGCAGTTATCAGTTGGGTTAGCTGTACGTTGAGCTGGTACGGGTGGACGAACAGAGGCGGGTCAGGTGGCACGAGCTTGATCCAGGTTGAGATCGATCAGTCTTGATCTATTTGCCACAGTAGCCACAGTCGGCAGGTCCGACTCGGATTCCACATGGATTAACTCAGAACCATCAATTTTTCTTAGGTAGATTCTACCGCGACGCACCCAAACATGTTTGTAACCATGCTCGCGGGCGAAGGTACGCGTTATCCGGAGCAGATCACGCTCATGAGGTAGGAGCGGCTCGTTAACATAGACAGAAGTAGCGGGCAGCGAACTATGCACATCACTAGCCTTCAGGTTTTTCTTGGCCCGTTTCTTCTCGAGCCACAAGTTGCGCATTACGACAGTGGTGAATCGTATGACGAGCGATCTAGGTTTGCCAGGTACCTCAGGAAGACGGAAAGTATCCGCTATGTCAGGCAGAGCACAGACTACACCCAAGGCAGCCGCCAACTGCATGACGGTGCTAATGAGTGTATGACGAGGAATATCGGGGAGACCAGTGACGAATAACTCCTGTTCCCTCCTCTGTCTATCCATCTGGTTTAACCGTGAAGTAACAAGGGCAGACTCTCTAAGCAGGCGGCGAGGGACTTCATTTTGATTTACGCGAGAGAGAGTCACAGCAACTTCTTTAACCTGGTCTTGAACACCAGTGATAACCCCCGACAGTTTATCCACACGATCCTCAACGTCATCAGTCCTCCGTTCGACGGCGAGACACCGTAAAGCTAGTAGCTCATTTGATCTGGTGAGGGCATCAACCTTAGACGCGAGGTCTTTGTTCGCAGTAGTAATGCTGTCCAGCTTTGACTGGATACCATCAAGTTCCGCAAGCTTGTTATTGGCAGCAAGGAGCCCAGATGAGATTGACTGGAGTTGTAGAGCTAGGGATGACAGAGAGACAGGGTCAGCATTACCGCCTGCACTTGGGGCAGAAGCAGCAGGAGCAATAGAGCCCACGGCAGGTGGTAGATCAGGCGGGTTGGTATAAGTCTCGGCATAGAACTCGGCATAGAACTCGGCATAGAACTCGTGACGGAGTTGCATACACCGGCGAGAAAAAATGACCGACGCCGACGTGTAGAAGTTCGTGGTATCGACGAGACCTGGCAAGCTGATTTCGTTGATATGATTCCTTACGCTGGGCAAAATAAAGGTTACAAGCACTTGCTCACGGTCATTGATATCTTTTCAAAGTATGCGTGGGCTGTACCAATTAAAAGTAAGACTGGTCTTGAAGATGTTACCAATGCCATGGAGTCTATATTCCTCCAGGGACGTATACCTAAAAAATTACACGTGGATCAAGGAAAGGAATTTTATAATACGAAATTCGAATCGCTCATGAAACGTCATGGTATCGTGTTGTATTCTACGTACAGTAATTTAAAGGCATCAATCTATGAACGCTTTAATCGTACACTGAAAAGTAAAATGTGGATGCAGTTCAGTTCACACAGTCTTCGAGGTAGCTATAAGTGGACTGATATCTTGGTTGAGTTGGTATCCGCTTACAATAACACCAAATACCAAACTATACGCATGAAGCCTAAGGATGTGTCAGCTGCGAACGAACAGCTGTTGCTACGCACCGTGTACCAGAAAGTTCGAGCTAGATCTACGAAGCCGCCGAAATTCAAAGTTGGAGATAAAGTTCGAGTCAGCAAATTTAAAAACGTTTTTGAAAAAGTGTATACACCGAATTGGACAACCGAAATATTCAGTATCATACAGGTTGTGAATACAGACCCTGTGACGTACAAGCTGAAAGATTATCGAGATGAAACCATCGCTGGAGGTTTTTACGAAACAGAACTCCTCGCAGTCAAGAATCCTGACATCTACCTTGTCGAAAAAGTGCTGCATAGACAAGGAAATAGAGACTATGTTAAGAGCATGCTGGAGTCAGGCTTTACCCACCGTACCCGGTTTTCACTTGTTTTCACTGATAGCAAAGCCTACGCGTCACGAACGCGGAAAAGGAATTAATAGCGCAATTTTGTATTGAATTCCGAAGATTTATATTGCAAAACTTCTTTATTTCATGCACTAATAGAGACAGGAAATGGTTTTCTGCACAAAATGATAATTTTCGATGTCAACTGGTGGTCGCGGCCATGTTGGGCGTTTCGCTCGTTGGCCGTAGAGCCAAACGTAGCGCGTCGTTCGTTAGAATTACGATATTTCCGAAGCGCCCTACGGATGGTGTGGCACGTAAATATGATGGTGCGGATAACGTCAGAGATCGGTTCAAAATTATGAAAACTTCTAATTATGGTAATGCAACGATTGCTTCAACAATGGGGTAAGTGCATGAAAGTAATACTACGTGTCCCGATCCTCCCCTGCCTTTTTATTTCCTCATCGTAGGGCGCTTCGGAAATATCGTAATTCTAACGAACGACGCGCTACGTTTGGCTCTACGGCCAACGAGCGAAACGCCCAACATGGCCGCGACCACCAGTTGACATCGACAATTATCATTTTGTGCAGAAAACCATTTCCTGTCTCTATTAGTGCATGAAATAAAGAAGTTTTCCAATATAAATCTTCGGAATTCAATACAGAATTGCGCTATTAATTCCTTTTCCGCGTTCGTGATGCGTAGGCTTTGCTATCAGTGAAAACAAGTGAAAACCGGGTACAGTGGGTAAAGCCTGACTCCAGCATGCTCTTAAGTGGTTAGGTTTCGATGATACACATAACAGTTGGATAGATAAAAATGATCTGTAAGGTATTTGAATGAATAAATGAAAAATTGGTTTTATTAGTGCAATTTTTATTTCGTTACACACCCGACGTACATCCGTCCTTCAGAGTTGCAAAAAAAAAAAAAAATTACAGAAATTTTACAAAAATTTTACAAAGTTTTACAAAATTATGTTACGTCTGGCCCCACGGTCCATACGTCGCCTACCCTCACACACATACCCTCACACACACACACACACACACACACGCACACGCACACACACACACGCACGCTTAGCTCTTAGACTATCGTTACCAGACGATATACGCAGAACCGCGATATTGTCTTCGCTTAAGCCTGACGGTGCATCACACGATACACGTGTGATGGCTCGGTCAGTCTTATGCACTCCCCTCACCCTTCCCCCTGGCTTCTTCAGTCTTGACTGAATTAGCTGGACTCACTTCTATAATAACTCTCTTGAGGATAACATCCCCCTTCGCTAGTAGTAGTTAATATTGTACACTCTGACTCTTACTTGAATACTTGAATAAACGCTGATATATAATTACTTTGTTCTACGCAGAAACTCTCACTTACTTTATTTATATCTTAGACCTTCGGTATACTTCTGTATCTTTATTCGGGGTGAACCCTTATAAATATACTTGACTGGCTTAGGCTTGTTACACTGGTGGCAGCGGTAGTCCCCGAAACGAAGGTTAAAGTGATAAAGTGAAAACCTCAGTCCCTGTCCCCTCGGTCCCTGTCCAACTTCAGTCCCTGTCTGATCCCTAGCTTCAGTCCCTGTCCGCCGTTCGGTGCCGTATTGGTGCTGCTCACAGCTGTCACGCCCCGTCTAACTGTATCTGTATCGTGATTGGCCGAGCGCTCCCCTCCACAGTCAGCTGTTCCGTGGACAGGGACTGAAGCGTTCGGTCCCGAGAGGACAGGGACTGAGGTTTTACTGTAAAGTGAAAATTTAAAAAGAGATTAGCACCGAATATTCGCAGAATTGGATCTGATCAATCCAGAATCGTAGAATAGGTGCGACGCGTATGTGAAAAGCTCTAAGCTAAAAGTGATTAGTGCAGCAACTACATTCAACGAAATCAAGTTCGACGAAGAAAAAGTGAAACAATTACATTGCTATACATAAGAAAGTCAAAATATACATCGACGCGAATAAGTGCTAAGAAGAAGTCAAACACCACCAAGCACTGTCGATGATAAATAGTTTCAATAGTAATTAATCATTAGTTATAATAAAGGCTTACCTCGCATTCTCAATAAGACGACGGAAGATAAAATTATATAATAATAATAAGTGCTCTCGCAGTGAACACATAAGACGGCGAGACAACCTGCCGAAATAACGCAGCGATAATTAAATAATAATACATACCTCGCAACCATAAGCCGACGGAAGTTAAAATAATAAATACCTCGCATTCTCAATAAGACGACGGAATATTAATCATTAAGAAATTCAAGTGAACAGTGATTCATAAAAATTTGTGCTCTCGCAACACACGTAAGACGACGAGACTAACCTGCCAATCAGACGCAGCGATAACCATTGAAAATTAAATCTCTCGCAAACATAAGACGACGAGAATTTAATAACTAATCGAAGACTGAAAATTAATCGAGTCATTCGAAACCAAAAAACTCCACACCGAACGAGCCCCGGTATCCTGAGCGAACGAGAGAAGCAGACAAGGAGGACTTCAGTTCAACGCAGAGCCCAGCTGTACCCAGCAGCTAGCCGTCGCTAGCCGTCGCTAGCCGTTGCAGCCGCCAGCCGTCATCGACGATCACCGATCGTCACCCCACCACCCAAACCCCTTGTCAGAAGAAGCTTACATCAATCGCAACCATGCGATACCTCTTCGCAGCCCTCGCCATACTCAGCTCATTGTAAGTCTCCGAGATTCAATAGAAATTAATATTATTTTGTTTAGTTTGTAATTAGTAAATAATTCAAGATGCCGGACTCAGCAGCATCTACTCCTTCATACTTGACAATCCAAGCAGTCGCCGCGTTGATTCCTAACTACAATGGTTCAAACATGACAGTAAAATCTTTCATAACAAAAGTTGAAAACGCGAACCGTTTAATCGCTCCACAGGATTTAGCCGTATTTACCTCGCTAGTCCGCTCCAAAGTTGACGGAGACGCAGAATTAGCACTGCCGGACAGCCGTAGTGAACATGTAAGCCACCTTCTGGCAGATTTGAAAAGAGCTTTTGGTCCGAGACAACGTTTATCCGACGTAGAAATATCGATTGCAAGAGCTTGTCAAGCACGAAACGAGTCAGCATTAGAATATGGAAATAGAATAGAAAAACTCGTGCGCTCAGCCCACGAAATAATCGAGTCTCACGAATCAGCCGATGAAGCGGCAGTTTTAGTTAAGCATTTAAAACAGAACTCGATTAACTCGTTTATAAAAGGCTTAGCGGGCGAATTAGAGCTGAGGGTGTCTTGCGAAAACCCAAGAACTCTAAGAGAGGCAATCGATCTGTCAGTAGGCGCAGAGAAAATTATTCAAGAAAGATTGCAATTAGTAAAATATGCTAGTGAAGAAACTAAGCAAGTAAGCGAGAGTCGCTCAAATAACCATTCAAATCCATCACCGCAACGCGGCTCAGAAAATTTTTGCACATTTTGTAAAAGAAACAGCCATTCCACAGAGGAATGCAGATCAAGACAACGCAGTTCAGGAATTTTTTGTACATTTTGTAACAGAAGCAGTCATTCCACTCAGGAATGCAGATCGAGACAGCGCACAAATATTCGGTCTTGTACATTTTGCAATAGGATTGGTCACACATATGAATTTTGTAACAGGAGAAACCTCAACAATCGGTACAACCCGCAAAATTCGGGATTTGATCAAGGTAATAACGGTAATCAAAGTCCCTTCAACCGTCAACAAAACCACCGCTCCTCCAACCGTAGACCCAACTACCAACAGTCCCAATCTCACAACCAGTCGCGTTACAATAATTACGACCAACAGTCCCAAGCAAATAATGAAAGACAGTTCAATAATTACCAACACCAGTCAAATCAATACGACCATCCACGGAACCGCAACAACCCTCCCCAACAACAAAATCACTCGCAGATCAGTTACACAAATTTAGGTCAGCCGGATGGGCAAGGCCAACAGCAATATCAAATGAATTCAGCTCAAAATGATACGCAAAATTTAAACGAGTACCGGGACCGCCGTGTGGACGCGTCGACAGCCCGTTCTTAAGTAAAGCGTCCGACAATTCCAAACAGCCATTGAATGGATCACCGATAATCGAGATCAATTCACCGCAAGTAATCGGAGACATTGCGAGATTAATAATTGACACAGGCGCCAACATAAATTTGATTAAAGCTAGAGTAATAAACAAAAAGTTTCAATGTCCGCCGACGGAAGTACGTGAAGTAAGCGGAGTAACTGACAAAGTAATGCAAACTATAGGAATTGTAAATCTAGATTTCGCAAACACGCGACACGAATTCCATTTAGTTGATGACAATTTCCCTATTAAAGAAGATGGTATTTTGAGTTCCGAATTTTTCAGAAGCGAAAACGCCGTAATATGCTTCAAAAACAAACATCTCTTTTCCCGAAAGACAGGAGCCATTCCGTTGTCAAGCCGAGCTAAAAATCATCTTACACCCGCGTGTATACTAACAACGTCAGTAGGCGACACACCTAAAGTACACATACAAGCGCCTCAGCTGGCAAAAGAGATAAGCACACTCTTGGTCGACACCGGGTCAGACATAAACATAATCAGGCATAGCGCGTTACACCGAGACACACGTTTCAAAGCACCGGACAAAATTAAAATCACAGGTTCAACACCTGGTACAGTCGAAACACAAGGCATTGTAGAAATCTTGATCGGAAATCGACTACAAGAATTCCACGTCGTAAACAATGCATTCCCTATCAAAGAAGACGGGATCCTAGGTGCACAATTTTTATGTAAAGAAAACGCGACTATTTCTTTCGAAACTAACACAGTAACTTCAGACATTTCAGAACCCTTAAAAATTTTAGACGAAAACGTTATCTTAATTCCAGCCAGAACCGCACAAGTCATTTCGATCAAAGTTAATAACCCGTCAATAAAAACAGGACTACTCAGAAAACAGCATGTAGCCGACGGCATAAAGTTAGGCAAAGCTCTAGTGACGAACAGACACGGATTCGCATACGCGTACGTAATAAACACAAACGACGAAGCAGTTGAGATAAAAAGACCAGCGGTCACACTAGAAGAAGTACACGAACCCAAATACACAGAGTATACATCCAATCCTCAGATCCTATTCACTACTAACACGCGTAAGATCAACAAAAATACAGACCCGCTTATCATTGCTCCTAATCACGGCTCAAAACGTCTAGAAATTTTGAAAGAAAACTTACGACTCAAACATTGCAATAAAGAAGAAAAGAAAGCAGCATTAGATCTTGCAGTAGAATATAACCACCTATTTCATTTACCTGGAGATAAATTAGGTCACACACATCTGGTAAGTCACAAGATACCTACGACAGACGAGATCCCTGTACATACGAAACAGTACAGATACCCTCCGGTACACAAAGAGGAAATTAAAAGACAGGTAACCAAACTCCTTGATCAGGGGATCATCAAAAATTCCTCATCACCCTACAATTTTCCTGTTTGCATTGTTCCTAAAAATCCTGACGCAAGTGGTGAAAAGAAATGGCGTATGGTTATCGATTTCCGCAAGCTAAATGAAAAAACCATCGGAGATGCCTACCCCCTGCCAAACATAACAGAAATATTAGATCAGCTAGGCTCCGCAAAATATTTCTCAACGTTTGATTTAGCTTCCGGGTTTCACCAAATTCCAATGCACCCAGACGATAGCGCGAAAACAGCCTTTTCCACACCTAACGGTCACTACGAGTACACGAGAATGCCCTTCGGTTTAAAGAATGCACCGTCGACCTTCCAGCGATTGATGGATCAAGTACTAATGGGTTTGCAAGGCAATGAAATGTTTGTTTATCTTGACGACATTGTAATCTACGCGAGATCACTAGAAGAACACGCGATAAAATTCAAAAAGCTAATGACATGATTATCCGACGCCGGACTCAAGTTGCAACCCGATAAATGTGAATTTTTAAGAAAAGAAGTCGCCTATTTAGGTCATATCATTTCTCGCGAAGGCGTCAGACCAAATCCAAAAACTTTAGCTGCAATCAGAGATTACCCTCAACCGACAAACGCGACGAAAATCAAAGAATTTTTAGGACTAGTAGGTTATTATCGGAGATTCGTACCAAACATGGCGGAAATCGCGAAATGCCTCACTAATTTGTTAAAAAAAGACACTCCTTTTATCTGGACTTCTGAACACCAGCTTGCATTCGAAACCTTACGCGACTACCTCTGCAAAGAGCCAATTTTACAATATCCAGACTTTAGCAAACCATTCATAATAACATCCGACGCCTCAAAATACGCTCTAGGGGCAGTGCTCAGTCAAGGAAAGATAGGCGAAGATTTACCGGTTGCCTACGCATCCAGATCCATGCAGAAAGCGGAAATAAATTACTCAACAACAGACAAAGAACTACTCGCAGTCGTATTCGCGTTAAAACAATTTAGACCTTACGTCTACGGTAGACAATTTACGTTGGTAACGGACCACAAGCCGCTAACTTGGTTAAGAAGCATGGTAGACCCGTCATCACGATTACACGAGTGGAAAATCTTTATCGGACAATACACGTGCGACATAATACACAAGCCAGGTAAACTGAACACGAACGCGGACGCGCTCTCAAGAAACCCCGTGCCTGAAACAGTCCAAGCATTGCCGATCAATTCCAAACGTCCCAGGAGCACAGACGAATCCTCTAATAACCCCGCGCCAGACAAACGTGTCAGGGAACAAGACGATACGGACGAAGTAGGAACTATAACAGACTCAAGCTTATCAGACGACTCCGACGCCGAAATGACGTGGCATAACCCAACACCAATAAAACGTAAAATAAACACGGAATCCAGCAATAGCGCAGAACCACGAAGAAAAGTAGCAACACACAAACCCGACAGTTCAGATTCCACATACGACGCCGATGACGAAGACGGAGTATTCCCAAGCAAAGCAACCCGACGCGTCAAGAACAACGACACACCCATTACACTACCGACAATACAACTAGACAATAATCCGAGTACAAGCACAGACCGAAACGCAGAAAAAAGAGACCCAGCGGACGAATTTCTGGACGAATTATTAGAAGAAGCCCAGAAACCAAAAAAAGTTAAAAATATTTCACCTAAATTCCTCGCGACTAAAAGACATCGCGAAACAGAATCCTCTAGCAACCCTGCACCGCGGCAAAGAGCGAATAAAAACAATTATCCAGAATCCTCAGTCGACCCCGACGGCGAAACAAACTCGCCAAGGAATCCATCTGATTCTAGTCAAAAACAGTCAGAGAAATGTGTGGAACGTATCACAAAGCCTAAACCAAAATTTTCACCTTCGAAACGCTACACAAAAAAAGGAACTTCCGAACTGCAAAGCAAGCAACCGAGACCCATGGATGGTACCTCGCGAGACCTCGACCCAGACGGCGAAGCAACACATATCCAGTTCATAAGAGATCTAGATTATCTCCCGATGTTTAACAACCCAAACGTGACAGAAATACAGGCAGATTTATTGAAACAAAAAGATAATTTGGCACATTGCATCTCAGCTGACTGCGCAGCCTCGCGTGGCGTGGCAGATCAAATGGTAAAACAGGGATTAATTCAAAGGAAAAGATTGAGAGCAATGGAACCAAACCTCACAGATATCATCGCGGTAAATTATCCTCGTCGCACGATTTACAATTTGGTCACAAAAGAAAAATATTTTTACAAACCCACGGAAGAAACCATGTACGACACTTTGAAAAATTTGAAACGGTTTCTATTAGAAGACGGAAAGAAATCTATATCAATGCCGAGATTAGGATGCGGATTAGACCAACTCGACTGGAAATGGGTTAGTTGTATGATAAAATACATTTTCAAGGACACGGAAATCAAAATCACGATCTGCAATTTTGACGCATCAGATCGACAAACAAAACCTCCTCCTCGACCCCCTGACCCTAGTGCAGACTCCCCGCCGTCCAACGCCTTATCCCCTCTTCGTACGACCAAACGCAGATCTCCTCCACATCATTCTTCTCCTCCATCAGCTGTAGACTCAGACCAAACACCCGACACTCCTGTTCGCTTATCACAAACTCATAAAGCACGACATACACACACACATGCAGACAAACATGGCGACGACTCGACCGACGAGAGTAAATTCAACAGCGATAACTCAGATTCACCTATGGATATATCAGACAATCCTCTAACAGAAATCCCTGACCCTCCAATGATAATTTCAAGCGACAACCACCCCCTTGAAAACAGCTTACCCGACAGCACACGAACCTACGAACATTTTTCTGAAAACTTAGACGAAATCACTCCAATCCCAAACGTCAGACAAAGTAGAGACGGACTGCTCACGAAAAACGACAACTACGTTCACTGTATGATAGCTGATTCACCTTGGAAAGACGATATAGCGAAGCAACTCACAGAACAAAACAGGATAAAGAAAAATTGTTTTGACAAAGCAAATTTGAAGAAATCGGAAATCTTTGACACTAAATTCAAAACCAAACACATTTTCACGTTGATAATTAAAGACAGGCAAACAGAAAGAGGCAACTTGAAAGATTTCTACGAAATTTTAGTTCATCTCAAAAGGATCTTAGTGAATAAAGAAATTCACTCCTTCGCGTTTTCCAAACTAAGCCCAGGACTAGAAGAATTTCAATGGCGAATAATCAGAAAACTTTTTTATTACATCTTCGCGAATTCAGGAATTAAAATCACACTTTGCACACACGAAGCAATCACACCTGATGTACAGTCGCGACCAGAAATAATCCGAGAGAACCACGAATCTCTCATTGGCGGACACAAGGGCATCACTAAGACTTACGAAAGAATCAGAGAAAGGTACAATTGGCCGAATTTAAAAACCCAAGTCCAGGAATTTGTAAAAACCTGCGACAGTTGCCAACGGAAAAAGCTCACAAGAATCAAAACAAAATTACCCATGGTGATCACGGACACACCAAAAGATGCATTTGATAAAGTCGCACTCGACATAGTAGGACCCTTAGCATTGACTAAAAAGAACAACCGATTCCTTCTGACCATCCAATGCAATCTCACTAAATATTTGGACGCGATCCCTATACCAGACTCAACAGCAGAAACTATAGGAGCAGTGTTCGCAAAGGAATATATCACGCGCTACGGTTCACCAAAGACAATTTTAACAGATCAAGGCAGAAATTTTTTAAGCAAAGCGGTCAGACAAATTTGTAAACTCTTCAAAGTCAAACAAAGTAAAACAACACCTTACAGACCACAATCTAACGGTTCCTTGGAGCGCAGCCATATATCATTAGAAGAGCACATAACTCACTACACATCGCAAGGCAAGGATTGGGATGAATACATTAGATTCGCGATCTTCTCGTACAATACCGCGAAACACGAAGCAACAGGTTTCACACCGCACGAGTTAATTTTCGGAAAAACTGCAAAATTACCAAAAGATATTACACCAACAGACGTTTCAACCACCACATATAGCGATTTTTATCGAGACCTAATAGACGTCTTACACGAAATTAGAGAACAAGCCGCGAAAAACATAGAAAAAGCTAAAGTTAGATCGAAACATTATTATGACAGACACATTAATACACAAACCTTCGAAGCCGGACAGAAAGTTTTCCTCATAAACGAGACGCGCACTAAATTCGGCGACCATTACAAAGGACCATTCATCATCAAACAAATAATAAACGATATCAATGCCGAAATTTATCTGACTCCTAA
Source organism: Euura lappo (assembly GCA_018257835.1). Classification (NCBI taxonomy): domain Eukaryota; kingdom Metazoa; phylum Arthropoda; class Insecta; order Hymenoptera; family Tenthredinidae; genus Euura; species Euura lappo. The sequence goes on along the minus strand of JAEUYN010002082.1, from coordinate 394 downwards.
TAAAACCAAAGTCGTCCACCTAAACAAATTAAAATTAGCACACGAAACTCAGAACCAAGATTAAATTAAACCAAACCCTACCGGACACCAACATTTCTTTTTTTAAATTTCAATTTCCATTACATAATCAAACAAATTCACACACTTAAGTACAACATTACACATACCAACAACAAAGTTCCTTTATATAGCGATCAAGAATGTATGAGAGTGAAAGAATGTATAAAATATTTATGTATGATTGAAACTGTATGATGAGGTACCTCGTGTAAATGGGAATGAATATTTGTATCGGATAAAGGAACACTCACATATTTAAAGCACACTTACTATAACATAATACATATCACTGAGCCAATCGTTCTTCTTCCTACCTAACACCCACATCCTAAAT